>CAXASE010000030.1:0-90380 GCA_963971465.1 Lepidochitona cinerea
TAAGAGTTTTCATAACTTTTTTCATGCTTTCAGTTCATGAATATGTTGAAAGTTTAACTGGAAACAAAAGTCTGCAGGATCAACTTGCCAAAAGCCAAGGATCCAATGTGGTTTGTACATTGTTCTACTTATCTCTTACATTTGCTATTGAATGATATCATTGGTAAATATTTCAATGGCATTTATAAGTTGAAAGGTTACAATACGGTGAAGAATTACTTATGGATAACAACTTCTTGGTTTATTGGGTGATGACGTTACAATGTACATGTACATGCACATGTAGTTATACGTCGTCACTCAATAAACCAAGAAGTTGTTATCCATAAATAACTCTTCACCTTATTGACATCATTGTTAATAAAACTTCAATATAGTAATAGATTAAAAAGCCATTAATACACTTTAGTAACTGTTATCAACCTAAATAGCTTAATCGTATTCATTAACTTACCCCCATATGCACTTTTGGGCCCAACATCACCTGTGGGGCTGTTCGTCATTTGAGGGGCTATACCTCAGTTTTAGAGATTCCCATCACTAAAAAAGCCATCCATACACTTTTGTAAGTGTTATCAACCTAAATAGCTTAATTGTATTCATTAACTTACCCCCATATGCACTCGTAGGCCCAACATCACCTGTGGGGCTGTTCGTCACTTGAGGGGCTATACCTCAGTTTTAGAGATTCCCATCACTTAAAAAACCATTAATACACTTTTGTAAGTGTTATCAGCCTAAATAGGTTATTGGTATCCATCAACTTACCCCCAGATGCACTCTTAGGCCCAACATCACCTGTGGGGCTGTTCGTCACTTGAGGGGCTATACGTCAGTTTTAGAGATTCTCATCACTAAAAAGAGCCATCAATGCACTTTTGTAAGTGTTATCAACCTAACTAGCTTATTGGTATCCATCAACTTACCCCCAGATGCACTCTTAGGCCCAACATCACCTGTGGGGCTGTTCGTCACTTGAGAGGGTTTACCTCAGTTTTAGAGATTCCCATCACAAAAAAAGCCATAAATACACTTTTCTAAGTGTTATCAACTGAAAAAACCTAGTAGTATCCATCAACTTTTAAGATTTTTATTTCTAAATATCGCAAAAAAATATCTGATTAAATTATTGTATGTGCAACAAATTCTCGATTACTTCTCAATCCTTTTGTTTAGCTACCAGTACGTCCTACAGTTATATTTCCAAGGAAATCTTTATTCAGTTTTGAGAGCAGATATTTTAACTGAAGCTATCCACAACTCGCGATGCAGTCATCAAATTACCATTATTAAACACAATTCCAAAAATGTCTAAAAATGGGTTATTAGATCATATTTCAATTGTGAAACAAGTTACGATTTTTTATATTTGTTTATGTTAAAAATGTGCGCGCCGAGACAGCCCTGAAAGTGATGTAGGTCAAAGCCCTGAAAATGATGCTCTACAGATGATTCTGGGCTGGGTACTGTTGTGTGCAACAATATTCGGCTGCAGTGCTCTGCGCTGAGGGCCGTGAGCTCTGCGCTGAGACGGAGACACTAGCTCTGCGCTGAGGGCCGGGTACATCTAAATTCGTAACTTGAAACGCTATCAAACGTGAATAAAAACGAAACCGAGCATAATATAACGTTTAATAATAAGAGAGTTTTTGCTTTCTCGCACCATATCGTTAAACTTTTTTCACTGAAACTTAAACTACTGGTTTATTTGTTTTTGGAGATGCTAATTTCCTAATGTTTCTTTTAAGAAATAATCGGGGCCTCGATCGGTGGTCCAGTGGGTTAGAGTGATCGTCCGTCAGTGCCACACATACCTGCGTCAATGCGGCGCGGGTTCGAATCCCACTCAGACCAAATAAAAATCGAAAAATTTCTAAATGGAGCTGGTTTCTCCGGGCTATTTTACACCTATTTGTGTGGGTCCTGAGCTCAGAGCTGGGGTCCCCGGGCTGATTTACATGTATAATACATGTATTTGTGTGGGTCCTCAGCTCAGAGCTGGTGTCTCCGGGCTATTTTGCACCTATTTGTGTGGGTTCTCAGCTCAGAGCTGGTGTCTCCGGGCTAATTTACATGTATTTGCGTCGGCCCTCAGCTCAGAGCTGGTGTCTCCGGGCTAATTTACATGTATTTGCGTTGGCCCTCAGCTCAGAGCTGGTGTCTCCGGGCTATTTTACACCTATTTGTGTGGGTCCTCAGCTCAGAGCTGGTGTCTCCGGGCTATTTTACATCTATTTGTGTGGGTCCTCAGCTCAGAGCTGGTGTCTCCGGGCTAATTTACATGTATTTGCGTAGGCCCTCAGCTCAGAGCTGGTGTCTCCGGGCTAATTTACATGTATTTGCGTCAGCCCTCAGCTCAGAGCTGGTGTCTCCGGGCTAATTTACATGTATTTGCGTCGGCCCTCAGCTCAGAGCTGGTGTCTCCGGGCTATTTTACACCTATTTGTGTGGGTCCTCAGCTCAGAGCTGGTGTCTCCGGGCTATTTTACATGCATTGGCGTCGGCCCTCAGCTCAGAGCTGGTGTCTCTGGGCTAATTTACACCTATTTGTATGGGTCCTCAGCTCAGAGCTGGTGTCTCCGGGCTATTTTGCACCTATTTGTGTGGGTCCTCAGCGCAGAGCTGATGTCTCCGGGCTAATTTACATGTATTTGCGTCGGCCCTCAGCTCAGAGCTGGTGTCTCCGGGCTATTTTACACCTATTTGTGTGGGTCCTCAGCTCAGAGCTGGTGTCTCCGGGCTAATTTACATGTATTTGCGTCGGCCCTCAGCTCAGAGCTGGTGTCTCCGGACTATTTTACACCTATTTGTGTGGGTCCTCAGCTCAGAGCTGGTGTCTCCGGGCTAATTTACATGCATTGGCGTCGGCCCTCAGCTCAGAGCTGGTGTCTCTGGGCTAATTTACATGTATTTGCGTCGGCCCTCAGCTCAGAGCTGGTGTCTCCGGGCTATTTTACACCTATTTGTGTGGGTCCTCAGCTCAGAGCTGGTGTCTCCGGGCTATTTTGCACCTATTTGTGTGGGTCCTCAGCTCAGAGCTGGTGTCTCCGGGCTATTTTACACCTATTTGTGTGGGTCCTCAGCTAAGAGCTGGTGTCTCCGGGCTATTTTGCACCTATTTGTGTGGGTCCTGAGCTCAGAGCTGGTGTCTCCGGGCTAATTTACACGTATTTGCGTCGGCCCTCAGCTCAGAGCTGGTGTCTCCGGGCTAATTTACATGTATTTGCGTCGGCCCTCAGCTCAGAGCTGGTGTCTCCGGGCTATTTTACACCTATTTGTGTGGGTCCTCAGCTCAGAGCTGGTGTCTCCGGGCTATTTTACATCTATTTGTGTGGGTCCTCAGCTCAGAGCTGGTGTCTCCGGGCTAATTTACATGTATTTGCGTCGGCCCTCAGCTCAGAGCTGGTGTCTCCGGGCTAATTTACATGTATTTGCGTCAGCCCTCAGCTCAGAGCTGGTGTCTCCGGGCTAATTTACATGTATTTGCGTCGGCCCTCAGCTCAGAGCTGGTGTCTCCGGGCTAATTTACATGTATTTGCGTCGGCCCTCAGCTCAGAGCTGGTGTCTCCGGGCTATTTTACACCTATTTGTGTGGGTCCTCAGCTCAGAGCTGGTGTCTCCGGGCTATTTTACATCTATTTGTGTGGGTCCTCAGCTCAGAGCTGGTGTCTCCGGGCTAATTTACATGTATTTGCGTCGGCCCTCAGCTCAGAGCTGGTGTCTCCGGGCTAATTTACATGTATTTGCGTCAGCCCTCAGCTCAGAGCTGGTGTCTCCGGGCTAATTTACATGTATTTGCGTCGGCCCTCAGCTCAGAGCTGGTGTCTCCGGGCTATTTTACACCTATTTGTGTGGGTCCTCAGCTCAGAGCTGGTGTCTCCGGGCTATTTTACATCTATTTGTGTGGGCCCTCAGCTCAGAGCTGGTGTCTCCGGGCTAATTTACATGCATTGGCATCGGCCCTCAGCTCAGAGCTGGTGTCTCTGGGCTAATTTACACCTATTTGTATGGGTCCTCAGCTCAGAGCTGGTGTCTCCGGGCTATTTTGCACCTATTTGTGTGGGTCCTCAGCGCAGAGCTGATGTCTCCGGGCTAATTTACATGTATTTGCGTCGGCCCTCAGCTCAGAGCTGGTGTCTCCGGGCTATTTTACACCTATTTGTGTGGGTCCTCAGCTCAGAGCTGGTGTCTCCGGGCTATTTTGCACCTATTTGTGTGGGTCCTCAGCGCAGAGCTGGTGTCTCCGGGCTAATTTACATGCATTGGCGTCGGCCCTCAGCTCAGAGCTGGTGTTTCCGGGCTATTTTACACCTATTTGTGTGGGTCCTCAGCTCAGAGCTTGTGTCTCCGGGCTAATTTACATATATTTGTGTGAGTCCTCAGCTCAGAGCTGGTGTCTCCGGGCTATTTTACACCTATTTGTGTGGGTCCTCAGCTCAGAGCTTGTGTCTCCGGGCTAATTTACATATATTTGTGTGAGTCCTCAGCTCAGAGCTGGTGTCTCCGGGCTATTTTACACCTATTTGTGTGGGTCCTGAGCTCAGAGCTGGTGTCTCCGGGCTATTTTACACCTATTTGTGTGGGTCCTCAGCTCAGAGCTGGTGTCTCCGGGCTAATTTACATGTATTTGCGTCGGCCCTCAGCTCAGAGCTGGTGTCTCCGGACTATTTTACACCTATTTGTGTGGGTCCTCAGCTCAGAGCTGGTGTCTCCGGGCTAATTTACATGCATTGGCGTCGGCCCTCAGCTCAGAGCTGGTGTCTCTGGGCTAATTTACATGTATTTGCGTCGGCCCTCAGCTCAGAGCTGGTGTCTCCGGGCTATTTTACACCTATTTGTGTGGGTCCTCAGCTCAGAGCTGGTGTCTCCGGGCTATTTTGCACCTATTTGTGTGGGTCCTCAGCTCAGAGCTGGTGTCTCCGGGCTATTTTACACCTATTTGTGTGGGTCCTCAGCTCAGAGCTGGTGTCTCCGGGCTATTTTGCACCTATTTGTGTGGGTCCTGAGCTCAGAGCTGGTGTCTCCGGGCTAATTTACACGTATTTGCGTCGGCCCTCAGCTCAGAGCTGGTGTCTCCGGGCTAATTTACATGTATTTGCGTCGGCCCTCAGCTCAGAGCTGGTGTCTCCGGGCTAATTTACATGTATTTGCGTCAGCCCTCAGCTCAGAGCTGGTGTCTCCGGGCTAATTTACATGTATTTGCGTCGGCCCTCAGCTCAGAGCTGGTGTCTCCGGGCTAATTTACATGTATTTGCGTCGGCCCTCAGCTCAGAGCTGGTGTCTCCGGGCTATTTTACACCTATTTGTGTGGGTCCTCAGCTCAGAGCTGGTGTCTCAGGGCTATTTTACATCTATTTGTGTGGGTCCTCAGCTCAGAGCTGGTGTCTCCGGGCTAATTTACATGTATTTGCGTCGGCCCTCAGCTCAGAGCTGGTGTCTCCGGGCTAATTTACATGTATTTGCGTCAGCCCTCAGCTCAGAGCTGGTGTCTCCGGGCTAATTTACATGTATTTGCGTCGGCCCTCAGCTCAGAGCTGGTGTCTCCGGGCTATTTTACACCTATTTGTGTGGGTCCTCAGCTCAGAGCTGGTGTCTCCGGGCTATTTTACATCTATTTGTGTGGGCCCTCAGCTCAGAGCTGGTGTCTCCGGGCTAATTTACATGCATTGGCGTCGGCCCTCAGCTCAGAGCTGGTGTCTCTGGGCTAATTTACACCTATTTGTATGGGTCCTCAGCTCAGAGCTGGTGTCTCCGGGCTATTTTGCACCTATTTGTGTGGGTCCTCAGCGCAGAGCTGATGTCTCCGGGCTAATTTACATGTATTTGCGTCGGCCCTCAGCTCAGAGCTGGTGTCTCCGGGCTATTTTACACCTATTTGTGTGGGTCCTCAGCTCAGAGCTGGTGTCTCCGGGCTATTTTGCACCTATTTGTGTGGGTCCTCAGCGCAGAGCTGGTGTCTCCGGGCTAATTTACATGCATTGGCGTCGGCCCTCAGCTCAGAGCTGGTGTTTCCGGGCTATTTTACACCTATTTGTGTGGGTCCTCAGCTCAGAGCTTGTGTCTCCGGGCTAATTTACATATATTTGTGTGAGTCCTCAGCTCAGAGCTGGTGTCTCCGGGCTATTTTACACCTATTTGTGTGGGTCCTCAGCTCAGAGCTTGTGTCTCCGGGCTAATTTACATATATTTGTGTGAGTCCTCAGCTCAGAGCTGGTGTCTCCGGGCTATTTTACACCTATTTGTGTGGGTCCTGAGCTCAGAGCTGGTGTCTCCGGGCTAATTTACATGTATTTGCGTCGGCCCTCAGCTCAGAGCTGGTGTCTCCGGGCTAATTTACATGTATTTGCGTCGGCCCTCAGCTCAGAGCTGGTGTCTCCGGGCTATTTTACACCTATTTGTGTGGGTCCTCAGCTCAGAGCTGGTGTCTCCGGGCTATTTTACATGCATTGGCGTCGGCCCTCAGCTCAGAGCTGGTGTCTCTGGGCTAATTTACACCTATTTGTATGGGTCCTCAGCTCAGAGCTGGTGTCTCCGGGCTATTTTGCACCTATTTGTGTGGGTCCTCAGCGCAGAGCTGATGTCTCCGGGCTAATTTACATGTATTTGCGTCGGCCCTCAGCTCAGAGCTGGTGTCTCCGGGCTATTTTACACCTATTTGTGTGGGTCCTCAGCTCAGAGCTGGTGTCTCCGGGCTAATTTACATGTATTTGCGTCGGCCCTCAGCTCAGAGCTGGTGTCTCCGGACTATTTTACACCTATTTGTGTGGGTCCTCAGCTCAGAGCTGGTGTCTCCGGGCTAATTTACATGCATTGGCGTCGGCCCTCAGCTCAGAGCTGGTGTATCTGGGCTAATTTACATGTATTTGCGTCGGCCCTCAGCTCAGAGCTGGTGTCTCCGGGCTATTTTACACCTATTTGTGTGGGTCCTCAGCTCAGAGCTGGTGTCTCCGGGCTATTTTGCACCTATTTGTGTGGGTCCTCAGCTCAGAGCTGGTGTCTCCGGGCTATTTTACACCTATTTGTGTGGGTCCTCAGCTAAGAGCTGGTGTCTCCGGGCTATTTTGCACCTATTTGTGTGGGTCCTGAGCTCAGAGCTGGTGTCTCCGGGCTAATTTACACGTATTTGCGTCGGCCCTCAGCTCAGAGCTGGTGTCTCCGGGCTAATTTACATGTATTTGCGTCGGCCCTCAGCTCAGAGCTGGTGTCTCCGGGCTATTTTACACCTATTTGTGTGGGTCCTCAGCTCAGAGCTGGTGTCTCCGGACTATTTTACACCTATTTGTGTGGGTCCTCAGCTCAGAGCTGGTGTCTCCGGGCTAATTTACATGCATTGGCGTCGGCCCTCAGCTCAGAGCTGGTGTCTCTGGGCTAATTTACATGTATTTGCGTCGGCCCTCAGCTCAGAGCTGGTGTCTCCGGGCTATTTTACACCTATTTGTGTGGGTCCTCAGCTCAGAGCTGGTGTCTCCGGGCTATTTTGCACCTATTTGTGTGGGTCCTCAGCTCAGAGCTGGTGTCTCCGGGCTATTTTACACCTATTTGTGTGGGTCCTCAGCTCAGAGCTGGTGTCTCCGGGCTATTTTACATCTATTTGTGTGGGTCCTCAGCTCAGAGCTGGTGTCTCCGGGCTAATTTACATGTATTTGCGTCGGCCCTCAGCTCAGAGCTGGTGTCTCCGGGCTAATTTACATGTATTTGCGTCAGCCCTCAGCTCAGAGCTGGTGTCTCCGGGCTAATTTACATGTATTTGCGTCGGCCCTCAGCTCAGAGCTGGTGTCTCCGGGCTATTTTACACCTATTTGTGTGGGTCCTCAGCTCAGAGCTGGTGTCTCCGGGCTATTTTACATCTATTTGTGTGGGCCCTCAGCTCAGAGCTGGTGTCTCCGGGCTAATTTACATGCATTGGCATCGGCCCTCAGCTCAGAGCTGGTGTCTCTGGGCTAATTTACACCTATTTGTATGGGTCCTCAGCTCAGAGCTGGTGTCTCCGGGCTATTTTACATCTATTTGTGTGGGTCCTCAGCTCAGAGCTGGTGTCTCCGGGCTAATTTACATGTATTTGCGTCGGCCCTCAGCTCAGAGCTGGTGTCTCCGGGCTAATTTACATGTATTTGCGTCAGCCCTCAGCTCAGAGCTGGTGTCTCCGGGCTAATTTACATGTATTTGCGTCGGCCCTCAGCTCAGAGCTGGTGTCTCCGGGCTATTTTACACCTATTTGTGTGGGTCCTCAGCTCAGAGCTGGTGTCTCCGGGCTATTTTACATCTATTTGCGTGGGTCCTCAGCTCAGAGCTGGTGTCTCCGGGCTAATTTACACCTATTTGTATGGGTCCTCAGCTCAGAGCTGGTGTCTCCGGGCTGTAATGGTGTGGGCCATGTGAAGAAATATTGTAAATGGACCAATTCAAGAGGTCCTGCACGGTCCTCCAGCCAATGTTAACTGTGTCATCAATGGGGTCATGAAGCCAATGCTTGTTATACTATTACTTCCCTGAATACTTTACCCTCGGAAAACTCCTGGAGCCCGGTGGATGTGATGCGCGGTCCCCCGGTAGCCCAACATACCAGCGCCCTGCCCATGATTCCTCGTACCCGCCAAATGTGAACACTTACCCGTCAAATGTGAATACTTACCCACCAAATGTGAACACTTACCCGCCAAATGTGAACAATGTTCAATGTCCATCTACAGACAGTAGTGATACTTTCCTATGTGCCACCCCCAGCGCATATCACTAAAGATGGTGTTAATTCAGTATGCGTATATACATTTAGAAGTTACGTGTACGTTGCTGTTGTGGCTGTGTAGGGCTATAATCGCTTCTAGTTTGCTTATAACATTTCAAAATACACCATGTAACTTATTTATTGCACCATTCTAAAGTGCTAAATTAGAATACAAAAAGTAATCTTTTGTTTTTTCCCGAAACGCCATTGTAGTATAAAGAAGTATATATAAAATCGGGACACACCGTATTGGTCAGAGAAGATGTCGATGTTTTGGATGGCAGTTTGAATGTTTTCAATCCAATGAACAAATCACTAATTAGATCATAGAGAAGAGGTTGACAGGCCTCAATTTGGTAGCAACTAATTTTCGTATATGTACTGACACGCGTTCTTTCCAATCACACAGCAAACTACGTATACTTATCGCGCCTAATACCCCGTTATATCGTGTCACAAATGAACATTTCATTTGTCTTTTCTTATTTAGGTCAACAGTCTTGATAAACTAATAGAAATGTAAACCGCATGTTGATAAACAAAATTGTTCAAGAAACTAGCACATAAACGGAGCTTGTTGCACAGATGACATGGATCCTTCCTTTCAGTCGGCACCTTATCTAGATGCGAGTGTAATCGGCCTTGGAACAGAATAAAATATTTCAGTTGCTTCACATTTGAATTACTCATAGTATTGTGCTACAGCGATGTACAAATGCCTTTTAAAAGAAAAAAACTTCCCTGAAAATGTGAGATTAGTTTATCTTCCGTGCTAGTTAGCTGACAACGTCAATCACTAATACCATGATACAAGCACGTTATTGAATGGCTCCCTCGAGTATGGAAGAAATTCTGAGAAGTTTGCCCCCGTGCTTCGCACTTGGCCACACCTCTCAGAATATCTGCCATGCCTTCGGGAAGCCATTCAATAACTCTAACTTACGTCGTGCTCAGATTAAAGGGGAGTGACAGAAGATTTCGATCAGGTTCGCGCTCCATTTCAGGGCATTTTATTTGAATCATGTTTTGACGAAGAAATTAGAATAACTCAAACCGTCCCAGCCGGGTGTACACATTAGTCCATTGAAAGACTTGCCCCCCCCCCCCCCCCCCCATAAAAAAAACCTAATGGCTACATCCGGTCTCCTCTGTACCCCTTTTCTTTTTCTAATTTAGCTATCTTAAATGCCACAAGGAGTGACTCGTGTTCCGTTGATTTGCACGTTGTTCTCGCTTTTTGAAGTGACATTCCGGTTTTAGCAGCCACCACCAGAGCGATGGCTTCTCGGACCAGGGCATCTTTGCATCGTCTGTGAAGTATGCTGACTTGGTACCTGAAAGCCGGAATAAATAAGTCTCACAGAACATTATTCACAATCAATATTTCATCAAATACACACAAACATTTGTGACAGGTTGAGACTCTTTCTCTAAATAGCAATACTCAATTTGAGATACACTGATTATCAATTACAATAATTACTATAATTAGGAGAATGAAGAAAGTACAACTGAATTTGCAGACTGACCCTTCTCCTTTGTTCAATAGCCCATGTACACGGCTGGACCCCGGAATGAGAGCCAACTTGTGAATGTAGCCAGATGTTGCAGGTCGCCTGTTAAATGAAAACGAAACGATGATCACACTTATATAACAATACTTAAGACATGTAAACTATAACATGACTCCAGTAAAGGTCCCTTGCAAGCAAAAAAAAAATAGGGTGTTTATTGGTCAACGGTAGTTGAATAAATCCTTAAAGTGGTATGAGCTGCCAAAATGTTCATATTTAGACGTTAAAACAGAATGTTGAAATTATTGGCTGTTTTTCTCAAGACGTACAATTCAGAAGCTTTTTAGTGCTTCTGGTCTCGATAATGTACGATAAAGTATTGTTTTGAACTAAATATGCCTTAGAATGAACGAATGGTCGTCCCGGTTATTTAAATTTTGTTTACTTTTCAAACACTATTTCGGTTCGTAGGCTATAGGCCACATACTGTGTGGATTTTCCTCATTCCTCATTAATCATTTAGTTTTTTGATGGCCTCCAAACCCTCTTACCGTCGTGACGATCAGAAATTATGAAAAAGTGTGAAGTTTGGCAGCTCATGCCACTTTAAGCTTCAATTGTATAATATATAATGAGGACTTTTAGGTCGCCCTCAGCCACCCCTACCATCTTCAGAACTAAATCATTCTACAAAGCGGTCGTGACACAGTAATGTCAAAATAAGAACCCAGATTTTGTGACCTGTAAAATCTCTACAAACATAATCAGAACAACAAATATAATGATAACTAGAAAATTGTGAATGTTGAACATACCTTTCGTCTCTCAGCTTTAGTTTAAAAAACTGCTTTAGGATGTATGAGTCTATGTATACATAAGCCTGAAAGCAGAATACACATAACATGATGGACCTTTAGCCTCTTCCAAGAAACCACCCGGCGACATACGTTATGGGGATAATAATATGAGGGTCAACGGGCTTTCAAGGAACTAAATGTTGTAAAAGTTGTAATTTTCTATTTAAAAAATCCAACCACAACGTACCGACATTAGCTGAGGAGAATTCCAAACTGCTTTGCACATTTAAACTTCCAATAATAGGACAGTATAAAAGACAAAATATTATGCAATTTTCACTGCTACTTTCCGTTACATTGGATGGCAACATACAATTCAATTTCTCACCATATCTGTAATATGTGCTATCCCAAAGCCCTTTAGGAACTCTGTGTGTGGATTGTTCACAAATGCGTCCAATTCGGATTTGTCCTTCCTGTAAAATAAGTATTAAAGTATTAAAATCCCACTATGAGACAATTGTTATGCCATTTTGCCGTTACAGTCGTTTTCGTGATTGTTTTTTTTTATCCTAGTATGCAGTGCATATGTTGAACCCTATAACTATATAATCGTTGTCAAAGCGCCGTAGAGTTGTGTTCAGTTCCATTCTCATACAGTTATTTTCCATGCAGATTCCCCTGGAGTGAGTGATGAGTGGCGCTGGAGTGTGTAACGTCAGACGAATTCGGCTGAACATATTCTGCTTTCCAACGCTGTGACACATACATATATTAAGTCCCGGCGGTGAGACATGTAAAGTCAAAGCGGTAAATATGTCAAGTCCCAGCGGTGACACATGTCAGGTCCAGCTGCAACACATGTCAGGTCCAGCTGTGACACATGTAAACCCCGGCTGTGACACATGTAAACTCCAGCTGTGACACATGTAAACTCCAGCTGTGACACATGTAAACCCCAGCTGTGACACATGTAAACCCCAGCTGTAACACATGTAAACTCCAGCTGTGACACATGTAAACTCCAGCTGTGACACATGTAAACTCCAGCTGTGACACATGTAAACTCCAGCTGTGACACATGTAAACTCCCGCTGTGACACATGTAAACTCCAGCTGTGAGAATTGACTTCCGATCTGAATGAAGTTCCCGCTGCGTTCATGGAATTCTGCAGAACTATCCATGGTGGGAAGTGTGTATAAAATATAAACATTCATGAGTATGGTGCAAATTAAAGAATAAAATAGATCTTAAAGTACGGCACATATGAATGCGCATATTGGTGGTGTGGGTTCGTTCAGCGGCACATAACAATAACGTAGGAAAATGCATAGCTAGACTTTACTTATAGTGTGCGACATTGGTAGCACAATCCTGAAACCTTGATATTTTCTACAGCATAATTGTTTGGGTATTTCTACAAAAATAAAACAGAGCCATTCAATTGGTTTCAATGGATTTTGCTGTTCAGTCTCGATAAATGCGTAATTGACGAAGGTATCTCCAATTATGTAAAGTAATGTCAATTCATTGGATTTTCGTTGCTGTCACCATCTTCACAATGAAGTTTCTGGAGCCTTTCATTTCACGTTATATAAAATCTGAAAATGCATAACTATACTTATCAGTCTTACAAACATTGTCAAAACATTTATGACATATAGTCAAATGTTATAGTCATAGTTCTGTATTCACCTTGAGGAACCCTGTCCAATCAGGAGCCCAGACACATGCTGATATATGGTGCCAGCCTGAAAATAAACCAATCATTTAAGCCGGTCAGTTTAAGTTAGATCAATTTGGGTGACTTCCTCTTGCATCTATAATGAATATAATGGTTTGATTTAATTGTCAATAATTTTTCTTTGACAATATCACAGGTCTCCGAGTCTATATACACACTTCACCATAGCCACCTGTTTACACACAATCACAGTACATACCATTGCAGAAGCAAACGCGGCACATACTAATGCCTCTGAACCATCGTCTTCTTGATCCAAAGATCCACTGTCATTCAATGCGAACGGGATTATGCTGGCAACGGTAGTTTCACACGGTGGCAGCCTGAATTATAATGGACATGATTAATACACACAAGAAGATTTTCCCTGTGCTCGTATGTTATAGTGTTAAAATATATATATATTAAAAGTCATTGCACTTGTATGTAAGACAACACTCTGTCAGGGGTGGGCACGAAATATAATAGGCTTAGGAATGAATACAGATACTCCATTAGAGACGAAGTTCAGTCCAAGTATTTAACAGAGTAATGGAGTTACCCAAAATAGTACTCACATCGGCATTTCTTCGTCGAACAACAGGCTTAATCCTTCAGTTTGCTCACCACAGGAAGGTTTCTGTGAAAGTATAATACAGTCTTAGTCAATCACGTATAAATCATTTGATAACACATATGTTTGGAATATTTTGAGAGTGATGGGTTGTTAATATCGCATACCAGTACTCTTTGTTTTACTCTTTGGGTTTTTCTTCTTTTTCTTGGTTGTTTATCCTGAAAAAGAATAAGAAAAAAGGAATAGTCAAACCGAATGGTCAGAATAAAAAATGACACAGCTTTGTGCTTTCTATAAATATAAATACATATGAATAGTATATCTCCGTGGTTTAGCTTTATATGTTATAAATGACTTAATAAAATGGCCTTTAATACACAGAATGCACTTTGACTGCCCCCATAGTTACGAAATCACGGACAAGAAATAAATGAAGACAGCAACAATTACCAGACACCTGTCACACACGAAATGGGCTGGCTCTTTGGAAACATCTTCATCAATACAGTCTGGATGATACCAACTACAACATGTCTCGCACTGCCAGTAAATCCTGTAAGATGAAATGGGTATATTTATATACCGTGCTAACTTTTGTAAGAAGTGAACCATTTGTTTTATGTTCACCCATGGTTTTAGGAGCATCAGCAAGAATTCACGACAAGCAATGTTCCCAGAAGTAAAACAATACAATTTACCATTAAACCGAGTGTGCACAGTCAAACATGTCAAAGGCATCTGTATGCATGTGTTTCAAAAAGTGAATAACTAATTGATAGGATACAGGACTAAAGTCCTATCTCTCTGCCACCAATATTGCTTTATATTTTGCTGAAATGTATGGATAAACGTCAGCGTAATAATGCTAACGCTTTGTCGGAAATATAATCTAACAACACAGTGTTGCACAATGTAACCTGTATAACGATATCGACCAAAGTTGCCACGAACTGCATTGTTAATTAACCCCAAAATGTATTTATAATTTTATGGCTGTGTAGTCCATTGTTAGAAGCAGTGTGTGCCTACAGATAAAGACATACAAACCTTCCGTCATTTGGCTTATTACATATGCAGAACAACCTTGGCTTGGGATTAATTAGGGGGTATATCCAGGACGAGGATCGCTTCTGTTAATAAATAAATGCAGAAGTTATGAAAATTATCCATAATCTATATACCAATATAACATTCATTGCCCCTGAACTGACACTGAAGCTATATGTTATTGAAAACAATATAGAGCACTTGGGATACTCTCCATCAATGTTATTGATTACATCCGAAAAGTACGTGGACCTATTCCTAAGAACACATATAACAATTAAGAGACACCAGCTCTATACATTCATTAATTTTGATAATGGTAATAAAGTAGGTGACATAAGGCATATTTGGTAAAAGAAATTCTTCTCAACATATCTTAATTGTATAGCAATTGTTTCATTTCAGACAAATCCATCTTTGGTAGACTCATAAAAGGTTTTAAAACGATTTAAAAGACAAACCTTCGGTATAATCCCGCGCAAAGCGTATCCTTTCGGTTCCTTCAGTGAATAGTACAGAATATACGCCTCCCGCTGGGTCTTGTCCTGTGCCAGAAATTCGTCCGTGTTTTTAACCTCCACTTCAGCATCATTGCAGAGGAAACCCGTGTCACCATCGATACAAAACGAGTAGTCTGTATAAGTGCCAATGAAATTTGCAAATCATTCAAGTATTTTTGCAAATAAGCCCCACATATTCATTGGCAAAACAGCTAGGCAAGTGTTATAAGGTGCACAAATATAGAAGTTTTTATTTACATTAATAATATTATTGTATATACAACAACGTGTTATTCGGTAGCGTAAGTTTTTTTTTTCTGGATCGCAGTTTGTATGACGAAGTTTGAAAACATGTTAATTTAAAACATAAATTAAAAATCATAACTCACAGTGCCCTACAGAGGTGAGATGTCCACCATGGCACTGAAAAAAAAATATGATAGGCTATTATATGAGCACATCTATATAACATTTAACTTTACAGGTAATTATTACAGATATACAATGTATATTAATTTCGTGTATTGGGGACAGTTACTGTCTAAACACGCAAGTGCTATTGTTCATTCCTGTGAGAGATTTTCTTTTTGATAGCGTGATACAAGCCATGTGCTTATAGATAGTGCACATAACTACATGTATATTTGTGTGCCACACAGGACAATATAAATTTCACCAATGTCCTAAATTATCCTTTGGCGAGAAAGGACACTCAATTAACACGTTTAGACGAACCATTTTACACATGCTAGTATGAATCATTGAGTCAAATTATCGAATTAGGTATGTTTACGATAAAGTTATAGGATTAATAACATATCAAATATGTTGCTGATAATCTTCGCAAAAAGTACTGTAGGCCTACCTGCACTGCCGCCAGGACATATGTCCGACCATTGAGGACAAGTTCTCTGCAATATATTTCATGTTGTATGTAAATGATGCAGGCAAGGTAAAACAGGAGGCATGATTGAGGCTTTAACGTGGGATGAGCTGCCAAAATTCACACCTTTTTTTCATAATATTTGATCGTCACGACGGTAAGAGACTTTCAAGGCCATCGAGAAACTAAATGATTGGCTTTGGAATGAGGGAAATCCATACAGTATGTGGCCTCTACGAACCGGATCAGTGTTCGAAAAGTAAACAAAATTTAAATAACCGGGACGACCATTCATTCTAAGCCAAAGTTAGATCAAATTAGTACTTTATCGTACATTTTCGAGACCAGAAGTACTTAAAAGCTTCTGAATTATACGTCTTGAGAAAAATAGCCAATAATTCCAACATTCTGTTTAAAAGTAAAAATATCAACATTTTGGCAGCTCATGCCACTTTAAAGGATACCAACACATTTTTTCGATTTTTTTAGGATACTAAAACTTTTGTTTCCAGTTTTGCTGTTTTTCGTTTTTCTGAGTTACACATCTTTCATAATATCACTACATGTATATATTTTCTGAATCCTCTTGAAATGACCAATACATCTTTTTGTGGGCATACATGTATATTTAATGAAAGGAAAGCGGTGATCAGTCCATATTATGATCTATAAATGTTAAACGGTGGACAGACACAAACCAGCCATTACAGCCTTGTTTACAGCAGTTGACTTCATAACGTCGCGACTATATATAAAAAAATACCTTTGTGATATATCAATGGGGTGGTTCAGTTTCTCCACTCGATACTGACCCTCTACCATATTGACAGCAAAGCGTTTTAAATGTAATACCAGGATGTTTGGGTTGTTGTCAATGACCGGCCGCCTGGCTATCCCCGTGCCTTTTCTTCCGCACATGTAACACATCCTAATGAGAAAGATTACTATCATTTACACAAATGAAAACCGAAAATATGGCAAATAACTTGCAATTAAATGGACATTAATTTGGTAATGAATAAACATGTATATAATAAAAATTAGTTTAAGCTAGCTTGAGATTGTGAACTTCATTTGTTCGAATGCTTGGTTTTAAAACACCACAGATCACAAGGGATATACTATGAGCATTATTTAAGGACATATAATGATTTATTATTTAATGACATTACTTACGGGGCTTCGCTTCCGATTAGGATTTCAAATTCATCAAAATACAATCGTAGACATTGTTCCACACATGGTATAACCTCCGACGACCCTTCCATACTGCGAACTATGGGCAAGCTGATTGAGGATTCCTTGACAACCGGACCCGAATCTGTCTGTAATTTAACATGTATAAATAACACCGTAACACTGATACAGAAGGAGTACGTTTTATATTAAAAGACGAGAAAATGATGTGTTTGGTGAAAAATGTAAAAGCTGCTGGACTGGTCCCAGCACCCATGCACATGTGTGACCTGCTGACAAACGACAGCAATAGCCAAAACAGCACAACACACAAATGTGTTATTCGATACAATTGCGCAAGTGACAAAATAGATCAAAAGGTGCTAAACACTTTGCTCAGTGCTAGAAATGGTGACATATTTTATGAAAGTAATTTTACGTCGATTTACTTGCACCCAAACTATCTAAATTCTATTGACCTATTTCCAATAAATTTATTTAACGGCTTTTCTGTAAAAGCCATGTTGACCTTAATTTCAGCTTTCAATTATGACAGTCTTAACGCGGTTGAAACCTGTAAACTTGATTTTGATAGTGTATACTGAATGGTGATGGTTGTGTGTAACATATTACCTTGTCACATCCCAAACATTTAGTGATCCATCGAATTTTAAGGTTATCAGCAATGTTGCAAACAATTAAATCTTGCAACACATCAGTTAAGTATTCATGGCAGTCTTGTTGTCCGACAGTCTCGCAGTGGTAGGACCAAGTTTGCATTTGCGCCTGTTGATGAACACAAAGGAATTTATTCAGTTTGATGGATAGATTAACACATATGACATTATTCGTAGACCGTAGAGAATGGACGTGGCTTTATTTCTCAATAGGATAAAATCTTTGTTATTACACTTCCACTGTAGGCCTATACGAACAAATATTTATTTGAATGGCATCAGCGTTGCACAAACGCATGCGTAGAGCTACTATTAACAACAGTGCGGTAAGTTTTACGCTTATTACCAGTATGTGAGTAACACTTGGCGGCAGTGGTGATGTGTGTAGGCTTTCCATAATTTCAGCAAGAATTCGTAATCTTTCCTTAGCTTCACTGTTGGACGGCACAACTTTCAAACATGTCAGAATAGCACTACCTTCAATTGAAAAATAAAACAAAATGTTACAATTACTCATAAAATAAAATCAGTACTGACTTAATAAAGTTACCAAAGATTGTGGTAAAGTTATAACGTAGCAAATACCGATGTAACATGTGGAATGACATCCCTATCACGCGTTATCATATACTTAAGACCCAGGGGCCGGTTGCACAAAGGTGTATTAAGTTTAAGTCTGACTTATCTTGACGACGTCACAATCGAATTCCTTTGTTACGCGATGTATTTAAGCCTGACTTAAAGTGGCATGAGCTGCCGAAATTCACACTAGTTTCATAATTTCTGATCGTCCCGACAGTAAGAGGCTTTACAGGCCATCGAAAAACTCAATGGTTGGCGTTGGAATGAGGAAAATCCATACAGTATGTGACCTGTACAAACCGAAAACGTGTTCGAAAAGTAAACAAAATTTAAATAACCGGGACGACCATTCATTCATTCTAAGCAAAACTTAGCTCAAAACAATACTTTATCCTACATTCCCGAGACTAGGCGCACTACAAAGTCTTTGAATTATACGTCTTAGGAAAAATAGCCGATAATTGAAACATTCTGTATCAACGTCAAAATGTCAACATTTTGGCAGCTCATGCCCCTTTAAGCTTAATACAGCTTTGTGCAACCGGCTCCAGGAGCGGGTCGCGGCCGCGGGGTAAAGGGGGGCCTTTCACTCACATCAGACATGGTTTCAAGCCCATTCTCGGAGCTAATCAAAACCTTGGACACACTCTCTTCCACAAGCGGAGAAATAACGTAATGGCGGCCTTATACACGTTGTGCTTTTGTTAAACTAGTGCTGATTGGCCAAGATTCTGTGTGGATAGGAATGAACACTCTCACAGTCCCACCAGTGGGCGTTGTTCAATTTACAGGTTTGAATGGTGTTAGAGATAGCGTAATCCTGCGTGACAGTTTATGCGCGAGTTATCTTTCTTTGCTCTTTGTCTTCAGTTGAAAGTTGTTGCATAACTTTGTCCGTCTGTTTTCGACGATATTAGCGACGAGGTTTCGGTTGCGGCGAAGGTCCACTCTCCAGGTACTATTTTAATGTTTGCGGAGTTGAGACAACTCATTATTTCACTCGATTAAAGTCTATAATGTTTATTTCAAAGCAAAATCTATGACTAAAATTTGATGATTTCACTTGTCAGTTTGAAGGCAAGAGAGCGCGCGTTTCCATAGTTACGTGAACTCGATGACCTTTAGGGCAAAATGTAAACAAATGGATCACGTACTCAAACAATATAGGGTCAGAATATTAGCGAAAGATGCATCAGTTTGAAGCAGATATATATTAAAGTTAATAGTGTTTGGGTCATTTTGAATACAGCGTATTGTATTTTATTCGTTTAATGCTGTGGAGGAAAATTTAGTAGTTTGATATAGGCTTCGATTCTAACGTTATAACTTATAGCATTATCCATGTTTGGCTAATTTGCACTGATTCATGCATATTTTACGAGAATTTCATGCTAGTTTGTGAAAGCGTTATTATTGTCACTGGGCTAATTGAATTCTAAATTTTCTTTTTCTTCAGAATGTTGATGTTGTTTATTCTGTGTTAAAGTTTGTATTCAAGTCCTACGTTATCGGATAATTTGAATAATTGTCAGCCAACATTGTCACAATTCAACTTTATTAAAGACTGTATTAGTGGCAGTATACCATCATCCTGACATATACGAAATACATTTTTATCCTTTTACGTGGCGTTTCTTGTTGATTTAAGCAGAGCAGAGTCATTAGAAGCTACCTTTTATGCAACTGAGATCTTCGGTCGGAGCACTTAATACCTTATATTTCTACCAAATGGAGTAGTCCGCCAAGGTAAAACACGAAATGAGGACATGGAAGTTTTATCTTGGCTATAGAAGATGCTTCCTATCCGGAGTTATAGGAACCCCTCATACTGTATGTGCGATTCGAATTTAACGTCCTGCTTAACAGTATTTCAAACATATGAAAACGGTGTCTCGCTGTTGCAGGACGGATTTCCACCGCTCTTTCATCTGGTGCTGCATGCCCCACCGAGACAACTCGCCGAATACACTACTTGATACAAGCCCCAGGCTTGAGCCTGGATCTCCCAGTACAGAAGCGGACGCTCTACCGACTGAACCATTAGGGCGGCTCTTCATACTAGGGTGTGCCACATGTGGAAGAGTATGCCAGATACACGCCAAAGATCGGTGGGTTAACGCGGGATCTCGCCTTGATCCGTGTAAGCGAAATATTCCTGAGTATATTTGGTAAATCAACCATCTAATCAAATCCAATCAAACCTACTGGGTCCGGGGCCACGAAGTATTCTTATATAGACATACAGACGTTCGTTAAGTAGCCTGCGTGTGCGTGTGAGTTGTACTTTGTGTTTGTTCCATGTTCAGCAGAGGACCGATGTAAATATACATCGAGCTGAATGTCTTTTATATTTTAAGTAAATTGAATATCATCTTTCCATTATAACTGAATTGAACATTTTCCTTGTATGATTACTAAGTTTTATGTTCTCTATATCATTTATAACTATGATGTTGAATATGCCAGTTCAAAATGGCATTGCAAGTTTGTCATACATTACCTCCGATGAGAGTTTCCAAACACTGTATTGTGGAAATTAACCAACACTGATTTCCCTGATTCCTTATCCCACTGCGTGACCCATGTAGGACATGTCCTGTATTGCTGAGACTTGCAGTAGTTTCGCGTGGTGCTGAAGATACAGGTGAGTTGGGTGCATTCAAAGACACTGTGTGTTGTGGTGATTGAAGGCAACTCTGCAACGTCGATGTTAGTGACCCCGCTTCAGAAGCGGAGGTTGCCGGTGTCAGTGGTAATGTTGACGCGATTGCCGATGTCCTTGGTAATGGAAGAGTTGAAGCTGGTCTGTCATATGACGTCAACGTTGAGGATGTTGAGACTGCTGGTCTGTCATATGACGTCAACGTTGAGGATGTTGAGACTGCTGGTCTGTCATATGACGTCAACGTTGAGGATGTTGAGACTGCTGGTCTGTCATATGACGTCAACGTTGAGGATGTTGAGTCTGCTGGTCTGTCATATGACGTCAACGGTGGGGATGTTGAGACTGCTGGCCTGTCATATGACGTCAATGTTGAGAGTGCTGATCTGTCATATGACGTCAATGGTGGGGATGTTGAGACTGCTGGCCTGTCATATGACGTCAATGTTGAGAATGTTGAGTCTGCTGGTCTGTCATATGACGTCAATGTTGAGGATGTTGAGAGTGCTGGTCTGTCATATGACGTCAATGGTGGGAATGTTGAGACTGCTGGCCTGTCATATGACGTCAATGTTGAGAATGTTGAGTCTGCTGGTCTGTCATATGACGTCAATGTTGAGGATGTTGAGAGTGCTGGTCTGTCATATGACGTCAATGGTGGGAATGTTGAGACTGCTGGCCTGTCATATGACGTCAATGGTGGGGATGTTGAGACTGCTGGCCTGTCGCTTGACGTCAATGGTGGGGATGTTGAGACTGCTGGCCTGTCGCTTGACGTCAATGTTGAGGATGTTGAGACTGCTGTTGGAGCTGTTTGTCCCTCAGATAACGACAATGATCCTGATATGAAACTATTAGTCCCACTCCACATTTGGGCCAATTGTCCATGCGCATTTACGGAGATGGAACCGAAGACTTTCCTTTGTTTCTGCACGTTCTTTAAGTTCAGTTTTTCGTTACGTAAGTGGACAATAAGCCTCATGAAAAAGAGATGGGTGTCTGGTTTCATATTGTTAAGAAAATATATATCCCTTTTCCGGCAGTTGTTTTCTTGCTCTAGCGCCTGACTATTCACCCGACCACACAGCTCTTCTACTAGAGAAGATTTCCGTAACTTCTCCTCCCTTGCTTTGCAATTCCCTTCGTGAAAGACATCAAATAAGGCATAGTGGGCACTCGTAAGTGTTGTCGGATGAACGCCCTCCACAGGTTCCGCCCCGATGTGAGGCCTTGACAAGAAATCGAAGCTGAAGGTAATTTGATTGGCTTCGATCATCTTTAAAATGTCATCATTCGCCTCCGCAATCCTCCCTTCATATGGATCAAAAAAACCTGGTACGGTTTTATTTCCATGGCGAGCCAGGAGATGTGCCATGTCACAAATGACTATAGTTGGCCGAATAGCCAGGGATCTTTCAATGTCCACATAGTCACGGGGACTTTCACCTCTAAGGAGATTTTTAATGGCATATACAACACCGTGGAAACAGCACCCGAAGGCCCAGCCACCTAAAAGTATGGAAAAACTACAATCTAGAACTTCCAATGAAACACAATTTGAAGCATTAATTGCATGTTATATAATATAAATAAACACCAATGTAAAACGCATAGATGTAAAATGCAACACAAATAATGTTATGAAGTGACAATTTTAATGTTTGACTTACCACCACTACCACCCCCAACACCAGATGGTGATGATGCTGATGGTGAGGATGATGGTGGTGATGAGGATGATGATTATTATCCCCTCGCGACGAAAGTCGGGGAGGGATATAGCGTTGCGTTTGTACGTACGTAAGTACGTACGTATGTTCACCTTTTGCCAGCACTCTAGCGACTTCATTTTTGAACGGATTCTGACCAAACTTCATATATGAGTCCAGCATAGGAATATCTCGAACAAGCTCGTTTTTCAGGGTGCCAAGGTCAAGGTCACTGCTACTATTAATAGAAAATCGTAGGTACGTATGTTCACCTTTTGTCAGCGCTCTAGCGACTTCATTTTTTAACGGAATCGGACCAAACTTCATATATGAGTCCAGCATAGGAATACCTCGAACAAGCTCGTTTTTCAGGGTGCCAAGGTCAAGGTCACTGCTACTATTAATAGAAAATCGTAGGTACGTATGTTCACCTTTTGTCAGCGCTCTAGCGACTTCATTTTTTAACGGAATCGGACCAAACTTCATATATGAGTCCAGCATAGGAATACCTCGAACAAGCTCGTTTTTCAGGGTGCCAAGGTCAAGGTCACTGCTACTATTAATAGAAAATCGTAGGTACGTATGTTCCCCTTTTGTCAGCGCTCTAGCGACTTCATTTTTTAACGGAATCGGACCAAACTTCATATATGAGTCCAGCATAGAAATACCTCGAACGAGTTCGTGTTTCAGGGTGTCAAGGTCAATGTCACCCTTACTATTGTCAGCGCTCTTGCAACTTCATTTCTAAATGGA
This sequence comes from Lepidochitona cinerea, assembly GCA_963971465.1. NCBI lineage: Eukaryota > Metazoa > Mollusca > Polyplacophora > Chitonida > Tonicellidae > Lepidochitona > Lepidochitona cinerea. The sequence continues at coordinate 23,327 of CAXASE010000030.1, forward strand.
TCCTGACCAAACATCATCTATTGGTCCAGCATGGCAATACCTCTAACGCGTCACCGCTTTTGGGACTTTTTGGGTTCTGGGTTTTGGGGTTCTGACAAAACTTCATCCCCACCCACCATTTTGCGTCAGAGTTCTTGTGTTAGCACGCGAGGGGATTTGTATCGTTTGCGATGCCTTGTTGGTATTGGTATTAGTATTATGTGACATACCCGAGTGCCCAAATATCTTCTCATATATTCTGTCGAACTGATGCTTTGATATCGACAGATCTCTCAGCTTGCATATCAGATCCATGGACGAGCCTTCGTCAGATAGACCAGCCTCACGGACAAACTTCTTGATATTGGTAAGCTGTAATAAACCGATCCCATAGAGCTCAAAAGTCAAGTCATTTAAAAAGACCATATGTCCTTCATGTTCTGCTACTAATGCTGCTAAGGAATTAAGATGTCCGAACAATGGTTTAGGAACATACACATTTAACTTAATGATACCTAATGATAAGCAAGAGACAAAAACTAAAGGGTAAAATACCAACTTATTTTTATAGGAGTTTCTATAGCATGGGACCCAATAAACCTCGTGCTGTGATTTCGTCAAGTACGATATTTACTGAAACTACGTATATACGTGTTAGAAGTTTTGTTTCGTTAAAGTTCTTATTTGGATCGGAATGAACTGTTTCATAATTCTCCGCCCCACCCTTCTTTAATCCTATACATATATGTTCAGAATATTTTATATTGGAGGTACCTTTTCATCAAGGAGTAGCTTGCGAAGCATTTCTTCCGGAACTGGTTCTTCCAATGTCTCCGAATGTGCCGCAGTGCATTTTTTGTACTCGGTGTTATAGATATCCGGGGAACAGCGAGTCCGTTTCCCAATCCAAGGAGACCAGTTACCGTAATTTGGTCTGATGCCGGTGGGTTTATCTGTTGAGTCAAGGGCTTTCTTGTTAGTATATGGTTATGTCTATATAAATTGTCTGCTTAATACTAACGATTACACCATTACATATTACTGTAATAAATTATAACTACCTCTGTGCAATATGCCCTGGAATTTTCTGAAATGTTCTATACAAGTATCTATGCAAACACTTCTCTATGAATGTAATATAAACGTTTAGAACAACACAAAATGAAGTATATAAGAAACAGCACTAAAAATTATAAAAAGGTTTAATTTATTCTGAAATAAAATTATACTGAGTTAGAGGCATTAGAGAAATAACTTGTAAGGTAATCGTTTAGGATCACAACAAGGTCCAGTGACGTCCCAACAGTAAAGAAGCAATATTTTTTGTACTTTGGGGAACACTCAATACATACTGCCTGACACACGTCCTTGCCCTAAACTTCATTATTCCATGACTGTGTAAACTAATAATGTACCAACAATGCCATACCGTTACGTAAACCCCATGATAACGCTGACAGCTCGATGGACTTCCAAAATGTGTCCGCATTGACCGTATCAGGAGTTTGTCTTGGCTCTTCCAGATCTGAAACTAATAATGCAAGTTATCTCCTTAAGTTGTTGTCAAATAAACTCTTCCTATAATGTGGTCACAGAATATATTTTATAGTAGATGACATCGATACCGATGCACCTCGCATAACTCGCATATTATAAAAGTAAATGAAGCTGGTAATCTGTTCAGACAGAAGCGTTCATCATTTTCACTGATGCATCGAAGACGGTCATTAATATTCTAGGGATGAAATCCTGATCATATTTCCAATTTGCAGTCCGCACATAATTTTCAGGTCGAATATAAATAGTCAATTCCACTTAAAGAATGTCAGAAAGTAGAAGTAGGTGGGTATAATATGCTAGCATGTCCTATACTAGTATGACCTCGTCACCTCGTTAAATTCGGGAAATGTGTATTGCTTTCCGTAAATACCCAAAAACAGATTTCCGCTATGACCACAAACAAAACCAACGCCAAACACTAACGTCAACTTTTCCTGCGTTTTTTGAAGTCTTTACATGCAGCTAATCATGCAGATAATCAGTATACGTTGTGAGAAAAGTATACATGGGTGGAGGGCCTTTAGTCGAAAAATAAAGCACTCCTGTGGCATAACATATACCCGGATGTGAGGGATTCATTGCCATCCTCTGGTGGATCGTGAGATTAAAACACTGGAAGTGAACGTAAAACTAACAAAACCAATCGATTTACCTGAAAATCTGAAGGAAGCCTTGCGGAATGTGTCATAAATCAATATCACAGGGTGGACGCCACACAAATTGCAGTGAAAGTCGTAGCCTTCGTCAAGCAAAGATTCAAATGACATATAGCCGTGTAATACTGCATCATAGTTGAGGCACACTCCCAAAAAGTCTTCCAGTGTTGACACTGTTCTGCCGACTGCTATATGATTCTGAAGATGAGAACGAAATCCAAAGATTTTTAAAGATAACCGTTCATATGAAATTCTACAGAGCCCTGCAGCATATACGACTCACAGTAGAATTCATTAATAACTCATACGTTCCCAGTTAGGTCCGTATACATATAAGCACCTTTTTTCAACCATCTAATATTCTCTTCATACAGTTTGCTTGTCTGATCCTTTTTATTTAATAGAAGTTTTTGACTTTTCGATGAAACTTATTCAACTCCACCTACCGCCAATCCACATCTGATGAGGCGCAATACACTCAACCCAATGATGAGCTTATCATTTACATTATGTAGCCCATGTTCGTAATCCTGGTAGCGGTACTGTAAGTCACAAACAGGACAGGCTTTGTTGTACACGGCAATCCCTGTTTCAAGATATAATAAAATAATTCCTGTTTTAATAATATGATATTTGAATAAAGAATATTTGAAATTTACCAAAAGGATATCATTACCGTTGATATTATTTTATTAAGAAACAAATCAGATCAGTTAGCTCTCTACATTAGTCGTTTGCAGCTGATTCTTTATGAAATGATGAACTTCCATAACATGTCCAACAGTGGGTTTCACGTGAATTACCACAAAAGTCATAACTGGATACTCAATCACAAAAAGATGTGTCATCACCACCAATCTTTTACAGATTTCCAAACCTAAGCTAACAAGTTCTCGGCGCTCCCAGATATGGAACTCATCCTCTGGACAGATTTCAACTTGGCTAAACGCCCATACAAGCCTACTTGTTTACACCATCGTCGAAACCCACGATTAAAACTTACGCTCACGCTCACTTTACCCATGGGACAAGTGGAGCCAAATCCGTCGTTTCTAATTTAATATGCATGTAGACTATGATTGGTTTCGCCACAAAACTGTGGCGGAAATTTCACCAATCAGAATCGGCGTTACGTATGCATCCAGACAGTGGTCAAAACAAAGATGGCCGACTTTTCGGTTTACACTTCAATTCGATAAACGTGTCTCAAAAACTGAAGAGTTCCAACGTTTAGAAGATAACATTTGATTGGCCCGACAGTAAATGGGCGTTCCCAGAAAACGAAGCTTTGAACAGCAGTTGGCCCAGGGGTAAAAAGTGAGCTTGTTGAGAATTTAACCCTGGGCATCCGAGGATGGTTTACACAAGCTATACACAACTCGACTTACGTCGAAACCAGAAGGAGACTATTCATATACAACCGTGCTTAAGCCTACCTGTACTCAGCGTATACAGACATCAAGCAGCATGTCTGCATGTCATATAACTTGGAGAAATCGACGAAGACGTGGAGTTGTGTTTAAAGTGGCATGAGCTGCCAAAATTCGTAGTTGCTGATCGTCACGACATTAAGAAGCTATCGAAAAACTAAATGATTGGCGTTGGAATGAGAAAAATCCATACAGTATGTGGCCTGTACGAACCGGAAATGTGTTCGAAAAGTAAACAAAATTTAAATAACCGGGACGATCATTCATTCATTCTAAGCCAAAGTTAGTTCAAAACAATACTTTATCGTACATTATCGAGACTCGAAGCACTAAAAAGCTTCTGAATTATAAGTCTTGAGAAAAATAGCCAATAATTTCATTTTGGCAGCTCATGCCACTTTAAGGATAACCATTTCGCACTTTGATTTATACATGTGATTAATTCTGTGAAAAGAGTATTACCTGTATGCACGCCAGTTGTGGTGATGATCTTACCCCTGCCGTTCACAAGTTTTGCTTTTTTCAACTTAACTTTGCAGTTAAAGCACTCTTGTTCGCTCGGGATAAGCTCTTTCAGAATTACTTCGACGATTCTTTGTTCTTCAGTGACGACATATTTTGGGATCCTTTTATACGTGTGTATGTATTCAGCCTGCTTGTGGTGTTCAGGTAAACCTGACTCTGGTGACATTCCCTCTTCTGGCCTTCCCTCTTCATCTGCATCGCTATCAATGCCTCCGTCAACACCGCTTGTATTTTCATAAGGCAGATGAGATATTTGGCGCCGAAATAAATCAGGCGATGTTTCAAAAAGGCACCATTTGACAACAGTCTTATGTTGACAAGTATGTTTTGAGCTACAGCATTTGCACCGAAAGGAAAGACAGTCTTTCTGTACCATGACTGTAACAATCGTCCTTCCAAGTTTACACCAGTACTGTTTGGTACCAGTAAATATGGAATAATGCTGTTCCCTCGTGGATGAAGCCTCAGTCGGTGGCAAAAAAACACAAAGCGGGGTCTGCTTTCGCAAGGCCCTCTGTTTAAGGTCTTTGCACCGTGATACACTTATTGCGTTTATTGCTCCGATTTCCTTTAATTTTTCAAGACTGTCCTCTTCTGGAGCCATCCTTTCACCTGCCACACAGTATGGTAAAGATCTGACATGGTGGCATTCGAACGAAGGATTACCTCCCCGGAAAGCCACCTCTCCAGCTTCCACACATGCACTGTCTTCACACAGGTTGTGAGACACAGGGTGTGTTGTTTTCTCGACATGAATAGGGTCGCTTTTGCCAGCTAATGTGCGCATACTGGAATATAGACCCCTGGCAGTGTCTATTGAACAGGAATGGTGGTGTCGGGCAACGGAAACCTCGTTCAAGTCCTCTTTGTCTCGATGCCTCTTCTGATTGTGTCTGGGTAAATTCTTTTTAAGCATGTACACTCCGCACTCTTGGCACTCAGCATGGTTTTCCCCACCCTGCCTCTTTGGAACTGAGAAGAGTTCTGGCTCTCGTTGGCTTGTTTTTCGATTGTCTGTGGTGTTGGCATGTTGTGTCCGAATATGCTTAAAAAGGTCCGTTTTCCGAACAATTGTCTTGGTGCAGACCATACAGTGGTAATGTCCACCGAAACGAATTCTCTCTTCGCCATGGCCCAGATGGCATATAACGCTTGACATTCCTAAAACATAAAATTTCATCCTTAGCTAATACGTTACATATATTAGTGAAATTTGAAAGATTCTTCCTTCGCGCATATTATTGCAAAAGATGTGTACAGATGTATTACAACTGTGAAGTTGTGAAATGATGTGATTCGGGCAATAATTTTATTAAATTTAAATATCTAAATTATCTAATTAAATATCTAAAACAACTTTCAAACATTTTATGTTAACACAAGAGACCTAGAAATACAAAGAATGCGTGAACACGTATTTTCACATACGGGTACCATGATATTTTATTATATACCTGGCAGTGAAATATAGACAAATTTCAACCTGATATAAATGGTATTAGAGGGAAAATACTTTGCAATACGCAGTAACTTTTAGTGATTGAATCTTTCAATGGCATTTAGAAGTTAAAAGGTTTATACAATACGGTTTCGAATTACTTATTATGGATAACAACTTCTTGGTTTATTTGAGGACGAACTACATCGAAACGTCGACACCCAATAAACCAAGAAGTTGTTATTCATAAGTAATTCGAAACCTTATTTTAGTGATGGTCCTATTGCAAGTTCGGCAATCTTTTAGAATTTTTAAAATTTGCCAAGACTTCTCGTTTTTTGTTAATCGGTTTCCATGCAGAATATAGATTTTACGTGAGTTTATTCTGGAGAGTTATATAATTTGAAATTGAAAAACAAATTTTTCAGGTACCCGCAATGTAAACAAACATCGGACTTAAGCGTGTGCATAAGTGCCGTGTGGGCGATCTAACGACACAGTATATTTTTACGAACTTTATCTAAGAAATACATACTAACGATCGAGTAAAGGTCCGTTATACAGAGCGCGAACGCGAAAACGAACGCGGTTTTTCTCGTCCTGGAATAGCTCAGTCATATTTATGTAATATTTATGTCGTTCATATAGAGTGCGAACGCCTTGATTGCCTCCAGAGCGAATTTTCTCAAAAAGTCGCGCGGTTTTTTTTGCTATCAACCAATCAGCAGGTACTTCCTTCGCAGCATTTCCATAAATAGAAACTTGTACCGTTGCAAGAAAAGGCTAGGCACTAGCGTCAGTCTACTTTGCGAAGAAGAATGGACAAGACAATGGACAACACAGAAGCCATGCTTCTGGAAATTAAGAAGAATCCTGTTTAGTACAACAAAGCAGACAAAGATTTCAAAGACATCAAGAAAAAAAGAGACATATGGAAAGCAATTGGACAGAGAGTGGGACTGGCAAGTATGGGATTGAAATTTATTTGAGTTTATATGTTTCAACAATTTTAAAACACGGTTTAACTTCCAAATGACCAAATTTTATCTTTCACAGCAAGAAAAAAAAAGCTGCCCCGAAAGCCGTCAACAGTTTTCCGCGTTCGCGTTTGTGCTCTATTGGAATGGCAAAACTGCTCCAAAGTTGCGTTCGCGTTCGTGTTCGCGTTGGACGCGTTCGCGCTCTGTATATTTGGACCTTTAGAGGGACTGTAAAATCCTGCCTAGTGCAAACCACAGACAAAAACGCCTGAATGAGAGTAATCCAACACTTAAGTCAACCAACACTGATCGGTGTTGTTGTTGAAATCGAACTTCGATTCTTCGTTTGTTTTTCACCCTCATTTATAGATTTTAAACCTAATTGGACATGCTTTATGTGTGCTATGTTTAATTTCAATGGTTTTAGCGATAGTAAGTCTGATTTTCTTAACAAATGCCAAACAGGCTACGGCGGCAAGTGGGCCTTTAATTAATTTTCCCTCATATGCAAGAAGTCAAAATTTGAATTTCAAATAAAATTTAAAAAAATGTCTGCGATTTTTTGTGGAAAAGTGGAAAGATCAATAGCGTCTTCTTTTAGAGAAAAATGCAGAAACACGTATACGTGGTATACTGTAAACAGTTCTTGGTATTTTGCATGAACAAAATACAGGTATTTAAAGGAATGGAAGAGGGAAAATCAGAAGAAGAAAAAAACAGAGGAATTTAGGATAACTTGAAGGTGCAACGATGCCGTGCTTGAAAAAGAAGCAAACAAAAGAAGATAACAAACATTTCTCATTACATAGGATCAAACATTCAATACCTTCGAATGTTATTTGCCGATCTTCTGTCTCAGCACAAATCTGAGATAATTGAATGTCATCGCAATCAGTCGATTTTGTCAAACATTTTGATGTATGCGTCTTTTGTGAACATCTTGATTTTCTATTCTGAACGAACATCTTTCACCAGATCACCGACTTTAGTTTTGGCCAATATAGACTTTTCTGATTGGTCAGCGTTTAAACAAGCGCTAGTTGATTGACAACGCCAATCACTCGTACCATGTTACAAACACGTTATTAAAAGGCTCCCTTGAGTATGGAAGATATTCTGAGAGATGTGGCGTGCTTCGCATTCGTCCAACCTCTGAAGATATCTTCCATACCCTCTGGAAGCCATTCAATAACTCTAACTTAAAGGGGCATGAGCTGCCAAAATGTTGATATTTTGACGTTGATACAGAATGTTTAAATTATCGGCTATTTTTCCTAAGACGTATAATTCAAAGACTTTTTAGTGCGTCTAGTCTCGGGAATGTACGATAAAGTATTGTTTTGAGCTAACTTTTGCTTAGAATGAATGAATGGTCGTCCCGGCTATTTAAATTTTGTTTACTTTTCGAACACATTTTCGGTTCGTACAGGCCACATACTGTGTGGATTTTCCTCATTTTAACGCCAATCATTGAGTTTTTCGATGGCCTGTAAAGCCTCTTACTGTCGGGACGATCAGAAATTATGAAAAAAGTGTGAATTTCGGCAGCTCATGCCACTTTAAATGTGGGTAGTACCGTTTGGGCCTTGGACTGCTGTTTTCTTGTGTGATGTCCTTAAATGAGATAACAGTTTAGACTTCCTTGTAGGCTTGAATTTACTCACAGGACAAAGCGGGCAGTGGAACCAACTGCAGCACGTCGTACACCGGGAAATACGTGCCTCCACATGACTAAAGTCATCAAACACTGTGGAAAGAGCAGAAACAAACTATGTATATAATATACAAAATGTGTATATACATAATGTGTATATATATATATATATGAAATAATGCACAGGTGCGCATGGTTTTAACGCTTTGGGTTTTAATATATCGCCAGCACTGAATGTCAGCCGTCTTATCCATTATACAATTGTGTGAGGGGGGGGGGGGGGGCGTGCTTCGATGAGACGGCCCCCGTTTAGTGCTGGCGATAGGTGCCTTACTCTGGAACGATGATTCGAGTCCCGTTGTGGGCCATTTCTGCCAAAGTGTAATCCCAAAAATAACGAAAATACTGTTATACCCACTTTCTAAAATGAAACAAAAATTACTCATAGTTATATTTTCTATCTAGAAACGTCTTGAGCAAAACGTCTATGTGTGGTTCACCTAACACAAAATGTACCATCAGACAAGAATAAGTAACCCGAAAAGACGGCTTAAGGATTGACGCTTGCGCAGAAACCACTCTGTATGGCAAAATGACGCTAAATTCAGGGACCGGTTGCACAAAGCTGTATTAGACGTAAGTCCGGCTTAAGTACGTCACGTCACAAAGGAATTTGATTGTGACGTTGCTTAGATAAGTCAGACTTAAGCTTAATACACCTTTGTGCAACCGGCCCCAGGTTTTGGATAAATTATACCAAACTTATATTGGATATCTCAAACATATATGTTATTGTTCAGCATCTGGTCCATTCTTTGGCAAGTCTATAATTTCCCCCATATCCGTTCATTGTTGACCGTAATTTGCCGTTTTCATTAGCAATTCACCGTAGAGCTATGAGCAAAGATATTTTGCCGTCCTATGCATTGTCAGAAATTTCTAAATCGGAATGTACGATCACCATTTCCCAAAGTCTTCTACGTTTGCTTTTTTTTTTAAAAAAAAAAGGTCATTTAGCCTACAAGAAAACTGATTGTCATGCTTTCAAAATTTTGTACGACGGCTGGTAGCTTGGGCTTATTTCATAAAACATATACTGTACGTCCTGGCCGTTTCAAATCAGGGTGTAGGCTACCCTACGCCCTTGAGAAGCAGCCCTGAGTTACTATCGATAATTTCACCAGAGCGGTATCATGTCTCTCCATGAAAAAGTTGTAGATAGGCCTATACTAGTTCACAAATTTCATTCTATTTTCCTTATTAGCCCGCCATCATTCTGATGGAGGGCTATTCAAATCGCTTTTCCGTGGTCCGTCGTCAGTCGTCCGTCCGTTAACTTTTTGCTTGTTACCTTTATTCCAAGAAAAATACCAGTCCAATCTTAATCAAACTTAACATACATCATCACCCTATGGTCTAGTTGTGCATCGTACATTTTCATCTCATTTGCATAATCAATATGGCCGCCAGGGGGAGATGTTGTTTTTCTTTAGGTTTATTGCAAGAAAACTTTCGCTTGTTACCTTTATTCCAAGAAAACTATTAGTCCAATCTTAATCAAACTCAACGTACATCATCACCCTACGGTCTAGTTGTGCACCGTACATTTTCATCTCATTTTGCATATTCAATATGGCCACCAGGGGGCGATATTGTTTTTTTTTTGTTACCTTTATTCCAAGGAAACTACTAGTCCGATTTTCACCAAACTTGCCTGACATTATCTCCATATAGTCTAGTTGTGCATCCTACAGTTTCATCTCATTTGCATATTCAATATGGCCACCAGGGGGCGATGTTGTTTTTTTGTTGTTACCTTTATTCCAAGAAAACTACCTGTCCAATCTTAATCAAACTTAACATACATCATCTCACCTTATGGTCTAGTGGTGCACCGTACATTTTCATCTCATTTGCATATTCAATATGGCCGCCAGGGGGAGATGGTTTTTTTTTTGTTACTTTTTTCCAAGAAAACTACCAATCCGATTTTCACCAAACTTGGCTCACATTATCTCCCTACAGCCATGTTGTGTACTGTACATTTTCATCTCATTTGCATATTCAATATGGCCGCCAGGGGGCGATGTTTTTTTTCTTTATCTTTGTTCCAAGAAAACTACCTGTCCAATCTTAATCAAACTTAACATACATCATCTCACCCTATGGTCTAGTTGTGCACCGTACATTTTCATCTCATTTGCATATTCAATATGGCCACCAGGGGGAGATGTTTTTGTTTTCGTTTATTGCAAGAAAACTTTTGCTTGTTACCTTTTTTCCAATAAAACTATCAGTCCAATCTTAATCAAACTGAACATACATCACCCTATGGTCTAGTTGTGCACCATACATTTTCATCTCATTTGCATATTCAATATGGCTGTCAGGGGCGATATATTTTTTTTGTTACTTTTTTCCAAGAAAACTACCAATCCGATTTTCACAAAACTTGGCTCACATTATCTCCCTATAGCCATGTTGTGTACTGTACATTTTCATCTCATTTGCATATTAAATATGGCCGCCAGGAAGCAATGTTGTTTTTTAACCAAATTTGAAAATGAAACTTATTATCATTATTCCAAGAAAACTACTGACCTGATCTTAACCAAACATGACACACATCATCCCTCTAAGTTCTAGCTGTGCACCGTACATTATCATTTCATTAGCATATTGAAGATGGCTACCAGGTGGCAATGTTGTTTTCAACCAAAATTTCTAGGGGAGCTTAATTTTGCAATTCACAATTTAATTTTCCTCAACAATAGTTATCTCCCTGGAATAAGATTTTTTATGTAGGCCCCAATTCCTATATCCAGTTATTGCTGTAAGTGAAATAATCTTGAGCGCAGCGTAAAACACCGAACAATCAATCAATCAATTTAATATGAATAGATGAACGCGGGCGTTAAGATCCCTTTAAGGGATCTCTTGTTTCCATGTTGAAGTTGACATTGTGAACACTGTGCGACAAAACAGAGCCACGAAAACAGAAAACTATCACGAAGTGCTTGGATTTGATGAAAAAGAAATTTGGACAAACCTGAAATCGATGCCATTTCCCGTCGATTTGATCTCAGGCCACTTTGCATCCGTGTTGTCCCCTTCGCATTATGAGTCGGTCACTGCTACCATGTGCAATGGGGCTAGACGCGCAATAGATGGCGCTGCGAATTCCAGTCCTATTAAATTATCCCCCCTGAATATTCGTATTCAATAACGAGTAATGAAGGTGAAATCTGACATAGCCTACTTTAACCTTAGTAAATTAGTAAATAAGCCCGGAGACATCAGCTCTGCGCTGAGGACCCACTCAGATAGGTGTAAATTAGCCCGGAGACACCAGCTCTGAGCTGAGGACCCACACAAATAAGAGTAAATTAGCCCGGAGACAACAGCTCTGAGCTGAGGACCCACACAAATAAGAGTAAATTAGCCCGTAGACAACAGCTCTGAGCTGAGGACCCACTCAGATAGGTGTAAATTAGCCCGGAGACACCAGCTCTGAGCTGAGGACCCACACAAATAAGAGTAAATTAGCCCGGAGACAACAGCTCTGAGCTGAGGACCCACTCAGATAGGTGTAAATTAGCCCGGAGACACCAGCTCTGAGCTGAGGACCCACACAAATAAGAGTAAATTAGCCCGGAGACAACAGCTCTGAGCTGAGGACCCACACAAATAAGAGTAAATTAGCCCGTAGACAACAGCTCTGAGCTGAGGACCCACTCAGATAGGTGTAAATTAGCCCGGAGACACCAGCTCTGAGCTGAGAACCCACACAAATAAGAGTAAATTAGCCCGGAGACATCAGCTCTGCGCTGAGGACCCACTCAGATAGGTGTAAATTAGCCCGGAGACATCAGCTCTGAGCTGAGGACCCACACAAATAAGAGTAAATTAGTCCGGAAACATCAGCTCTGCGCTGAGGACCCACTCAGATAGGTGTAAATTAGCCCGGAGACATCAGCTCTGAGCTGAGGACCCACTCAGATAAGAGTAAATTAGCCCGGATACATCAGCTCTGAGCTGAGGACCCACTCAGATAGGTGTAAATTAGCCCGGAGACACCAGCTCTGAGCTGAGGACCCACACAAATAAGAGTAAATTAGCCCGGAGACAACAGCTCTGAGCTGAGGACCCACTCAGATAGGTGTAAATTAGCCCGGAGACATCAGCTCTGAGCTGAGGACCCACACAAATAAGAGTAAATTAGCCCGGAAACATCAGCTCTGCGCTGAGGACCCACTCAGATAGGTGTAAATTAGCCCGGAGACATCAGCTCTGAGCTGAGGACCCACTCAGATAAGAGTAAATTAGCCCGGAGACATCAGCTCTGAGCTGAGGACCCACTCAGATAGGTGTAAATTAGCCCGGAGACACCAGCTCTGAGCTGAGGACCCACACAAATAAGAGTAAATTAGCCCGGAGACAACAGCTCTGAGCTGAGGACCCACTCAGATAGGTGTAAATTAGCCCGGAGACACCAGCTCTGAGCTGAGAACCCACACAAATAAGAGTAAATTAGCCCGGAGACATCAGCTCTGCGCTGAGGACCCACTCAGATAGGTGTAAATTAGCCCGGAGACATCAGCTCTGAGCTGAGGACCCACACAAATAAGAGTAAATTAGTCCGGAAACATCAGCTCTGCGCTGAGGACCCACTCAGATAGGTGTAAATTAGCCCGGAGACATCAGCTCTGAGCTGAGGACCCACTCAGATAAGAGTAAATTAGCCCGGAGACATCAGCTCTGAGCTGAGGACCCACTCAGATAGGTGTAAATTAGCCCGGAGACACCAGCTCTGAGCTGAGGACCCACACAAATAAGAGTAAATTAGCCCGGAGACAACAGCTCTGAGCTGAGGACCCACTCAGATAGGTGTAAATTAGCCCGGAGACAACAGCTCTGAGCTGAGGACCCACTCAGATAGGTGTAAATTAGCCCGGAGACAACAGCTCTGAGCTGAGGACCCACTCAGATAAGAGTAAATTAGCCCGGAGACATCAGCTCTGAGCTGAGGACCCACTCAGATAGGTGTAAATTAGCCCGGAGACATCAGCTCTGAGCTTAGGACCCACACAAATAAAAGTAAATTAGCCCGGAGACAACAGCTCTGAGCTGAGGACCCACTCAGATAAGAGTAAATTAGCCCGGAGACATCAGCTCTGAGCTGAGGACCCACTCAGATAGGTGTAAATTAGCCCGGAGACACCAGCTCTGAGCTGAGAACCCACACAAATAAGAGTATAATAGCCCGGAGACATCAGCTCTGCGCTGAGGACCCACTCAGATAGGTGTAAATTAGCCCGGAGACATCAGCTCTGAGCTGAGGACCCACACAAATAAGAGTAAATTAGCCCGGAAACATCAGCTCTGCGCTGAGGACCCACTCAGATAGGTGTAAATTAGCCCGGAGACATCAGCTCTGAGCTGAGGACCCACTCAGATAAGAGTAAATTAGCCCGGAGACATCAGCTCTGAGCTGAGGACCCACTCAGATAGGTGTAAATTAGCCCGGAGACACCAGCTCTGAGCTGAGGACCCACACAAATAAGAGTAAATTAGCCCGGAGACAACAGCTCTGAGCTGAGGACCCACTCAGATAGGTGTAAATTAGCCCGGAGACAACAGCTCTGAGCTGAGGACCCACTCAGATAAGAGTAAATTAGCCCGGAGACATCAGCTCTGCGCTGAGGACCCACTCAGATAGGTGTAAATTAGCCCGGAGACATCAGCTCTGAGCTGAGGACCCACTCAGATAAGAGTAAATTAGCCCGGAGACATCAGCTCTGAGCTGAGGACCCACTCAGATAGGTGTAAATTAGCCCGGAGACATCAGCTCTGAGCTGAGGACCCACTCAGATAAGAGTAAATTAGCCCGGAGACATCAGCTCTGAGCTGAGGACCCACTCAGATAGGTGTAAATTAGCCCGGAGACACCAGCTCTGAGCTGAGGACCCACACAAATAAGAGTAAATTAGCCCGGAGACAACAGCTCTGAGCTGAGGACCCACTCAGATAGGTGTAAATTAGCCCGGAGACACCAGCTCTGAGCTGAGGACCCACACAAATAAGAGTAAATTAGCCCGGAGACAACAGCTCTGAGCTGAAGACCCACACAAATAAGAGTAAATTAGCCCGGAGACAACAGCTCTGAGCTGAGGACCCACTCAGATAGGTGTAAATTAGCCCGGAGACACCAGCTCTGAGCTGAGGACCCACACAAATAAGAGTAAATTAGCCCGGAGACAACAGCTCTGAGCTGAGGACCCACACAAATAAGAGTAAATTAGCCCGGAGACAACAGCTCTGAGCTGAGGACCCACTCAGATAGGTGTAAATTAGCCCGGAGACAACAGCTCTGAGCTGAGGACCCACTCAGATAGGTGTAAATTAGCCCGGAGACAACAGCTCTGAGCTGAGGACCCACTCAGATAAGAGTAAATTAGCCCGGAGACATCAACTCTGAGCTGAGGACCCACTCAGATAGGTGTAAATTAGCCCGGAGACACCAGCTCTGAGCTGAGGACCCACACAAATAAGAGTAAATTAGCCCGGAGACAACAGCTTTGAGCTGAGGACCCACACAAATAAGAGTAAATTAGCCCGGAGACAACAGCTCTGAGCTGAGGACCCACTCAGATAAGAGTAAATTAGCCCGGAGACATCAGCTCTGAGTTGAGGACCCACTCAGATAGGTGTAAATTAGCCCGGAGACACCAGCTCTGAGCTGAGAACCCACACAAATAAGAGTAAAATAGCCCGGAGACATCAGCTCTGCGCTGAGGACCCACTTAGATAGGTGTAAATTAGCCCGGAGACATCAGCTCTGAGCTGAGGACCCACACAAATAAGAGTAAATTAGCCCGGAAACATCAGCTCTGCGCTGAGGACCCACTCAGATAGGTGTAAATTAGCCCGGAGACATCAGCTCTGAGCTGAGGACCCACTCAGATAAGAGTAAATTAGCCCGGAGACATCAGCTCTGAGCTGAGGACCCACTCAGATAGGTGTAAATTAGCCCGGAGACACCAGCTCTGAGCTGAGGACCCACACAAATAAGAGTAAATTAGCCCGGAGACAACAGCTCTGAGCTGAGGACCCACTCAGATAGGTGTAAATTAGCCCGGAGACATCAGCTCTGAGCTGAGGACCCACACAAATAAGAGTAAATTAGCCCGGAGACATCAGCTCTGCGCTGAGGACCCACTCAGATAAGAGTAAATTAGCCCGGAGACATCAGCTCTGAGCTGAGGACCCACACAAATAAGTGTAAATTAGCCCGGAGACATCAGCTCTGCGCTGAGGACCCACTCAGATAGGTGTAAATTAGCCCGGAGACATCAGCTCTGAGCTGAGGACCCACTCAGATAAGAGTAAATTAGCCCGGAGACATCAGCTCTGAGCTGAGGACCCACTCAGATAGGTGTAAATTAGCCCGGAGACACCAGCTCTGAGCTAAGGACCCACACAAATAAGAGTAAATTAGCCCGGAGACAACAGCTCTGAGCTGAGGACCCACTCAGATAGGTGTAAATTAGCCCGGAGACATCAGCTCTGAGCTGAGGACCCACACAAATAAAAGTAAATTAGCCCGGAGACATCAGCTCTGAGCTGAGGACCCACTCAGATAAGAGTAAATTAGCCCGGAGACATCAGCTCTGAGCTGAGGACCCACTCAGATAGGTGTAAATTAGCCCGGAGACACCAGCTCTGAGCTGAGGACCCACACAAATAAGAGTAAATTAGCCCGGAGACAACAGCTCTGAGCTGAGGACCCACACAAATAAGAGTAGATTAGCCCGGAGACAACAGCTCTGAGCTGTGGACCCACTCAGATAGGTGTAAATTAGCCCGGAGACATCAGCTCTGAGCTGAGGACCACTCAGATAGGTGTAGATTAGCCCGGAGACAACAGCTCTGAGCTGAGGACCCATGCAAATAGGTGTAAAATAGCCCGGAGACACCAGCTCTGAGCTGAGGACCCAAACAAATACAAGGTTTTTTTTTTTCATTAATGTTTATTAATCAACTGAATAGCAATGCAATTTGTACAGACACTCTTAATAAGGTTTACATCACAATTTGGGTGGGGTTTGAGATATTTGCAATAGACCTTTATATACATGTAGACTTAAATAAACCAAAGGTAGTATACATACGTACAATTCATACTTAACATTTAACTAGGCAAGAGTTAATCACATTTGACAACAGATTCAGAATACAATAGTCAATCAAACAGCTTTATGTGATTTGATCATTATAATACTATAGTTTAATTTTAAGCTCGTCGTTACCAACGGCTAGAAGTGTGTTAATTAGCCCGGAGACACCAACCATGAGCTGAGGACCCACACAAATAGGATACATTAGGAAATTAGTATCTCCAAAAACAAATAAACCAGTAGATTTAGTTTCAGTGAAAAAAGTTTAACGATGTAGTGCGAGAAAAGAAAAACTTTATTATTATTAAACGTTATATTGTGCTCGGTTTCGTTTTTCGTGGTGTCTCTGTCTGATCGGAGAGCTCACGGCCCTCACTGCAGAGGTCTGCAGCGGAATATTGTTAGGACAGTCCTTTCCGGTAACTTCATGAGTTATACATTTATATGCAGCCGTTAGATGGTCCTCAGCGCAGAGCTGAGACTGTCTCCGTCTCAGCGCAGAGCTAAGAGTCCCCAGCGCAGAGCACTCCAGCCAAAGGCCTATCTTAGAAGTACTTCAGTCATTGGACCACGGTTTCTCATTGTTCCTGGACGGATTTCCGCAGATCTTTTATATGGTGTCTAACTCCTATTGCTGATTGTCTTTTGTCTGACTCGACACAGGCTCCGACTGGGATGTTTCAGTCCAGAAGTTGATGAATTTGTTTGTCTCCTAGGTACAGGTGAATAGTGGTTGTAAACACTGTAATATACATAATAAGTCTTGTAGCAGTTCTGAAGGTATCAAAGATTACATTTTTTAACTTGTAAATTAGCCCGGAGGCACCAGCTCTGAGGTGAGGACCCATACAAATACATGTAAATTAGGCCGGAGACACCAGCTCTGAGCTGAGGACCAACACAAATAGGTGTAAATTAGCCCGGAGACACCAGCTCTGCGCTGAGGGCCGACGCAAATTTAATGTAAATTAGCCCGGAGACACCAGCTCTGAGCTGAGGACCCACACAAATAGGTGTAAATGAGCCCGGAGACACCAGCTCCATTCAGAAATTTTTCGATTTTTATTTGGTCTGAGTGGGGTTCGAACCCGCGCCGCATCGACGGACGGTACATGTGTGGCACTGAGGGACGATCACTCTAGCCCACTGGACGGTGGACCACCGAGGCCCCGATTATTAGGAACATTAGGAAATTAGTATCTCCAAAAACAAATAAACCAGTAGTTATAGTTTCAGTAAAAAAAGTTTATCGATATGGTGCGAGAAAGCAAAAACTCTCTTATTATTAAACGTTATATCATGCTCGGTTTCGTTTTTATTCACGTTTGATAGCGTTTCAAGTTACGAATTTAGATGTACCCGGCCCTGAGCGCAGAGCTAGTGTCTCCGTCTCAGCGCAGAGCTCACGGCCCTCAGCGCAGAGCACTGCAGCCGAATATTGTTCACTTCTAAGCACGGCATTACACAACAATCAAGCAATCATTTTCACTAAATAATAATAAAAATTATATGGTGTACATATTAACCGAAATTAGTGTATGAAATTACATCTTCACACATGACGGGGTAAGTTTTTCGTTACAGAATTTTGGCGTTCTGTAATAAGCTTACAAAAATCACAGTAGCTCAGTGCTCCAGATAACTTTTTTTTGAAGGTGTACATGAATCCTTATTTTGTCACTGGAGGCGTACACCTGTGGTCGGTAGCGTACCGACGAACACTTCTGAGGTTGAGTAATAACTTCAAGTCATAAAATATCTGATTTGCCGTTTTGGGGAATGACAAAAAAGTTCACACTTTATGGTTTCGTTTTTAACAAATTTTGCTGAAATTAAAATTCGTTGAAGGCAACTAAACATGGTGTTAATTCAGTATGCGTATATACATTTAGAAGTTACGTGTACGTTCCTGTTGTGGCTGTGTAGGACTATACTCGCTTCTAGTTTGCTTCTAACACTTAGCCTAAACATTCAATCGTCGTTCTGAGATTTCAAAATACACCATGTAACTTATTTATTGCATGCACCATCCTAAAGTGCTAAATTAGAATACAAAAAGTAATCTTTTGTTTTTTTCCCGAAACGCCATTGTAGTATAAAGAAGTTTATCCGCCAGAGCAATGTTACCCCTCATAAAATCGGGACACACCGTTTTGATCAGAGAAGATGTCGATGTTTTGGATGGCAGTTTAAATGTTTTCAATCCAATGAACAAATCACCAGCTCTGAGCTGAGGGCCGACGCCAATACATGTAAATTAGCCCGGAGACACCAGCTCTGAGCTGAGGACCCACTCAGATATGTGTAAATTAGCCCGGAGACACCAGCTCTGAGCTGAGGACCCACTGAGATAGGTGTAAATTAGCCAGGAGACACCAGCTCTGAGCTGAGGACCCACTGAGATAGGTGTAAATTAGCCCGGAGACACCAGCTCTGAGCTGAGGATCCACACAGATAGGCAGTAGCGTAGCGAGAAATTGGCTCAAGGGGGGGGGGGGGGGGGGCAATTATCACCGGTCAACAAGGCGAGGGTCCAGGGGCCGCCCAGGCCCCGGAAGCTCTGGGGTCCTAGATCGCCAGAGATGCGTTCTGAGCGTTTTCCAGGGAATAAATCTGAACTTAATTTGTGAAGATTTATTTTTCTATTTCCGACTTATTTTTCAAAAACAGGAAGATCTACTATTTCATAATCAATATTCGTTTATTTTGTTATCATTCTAAATGCAGCGCTGCAAGCCAATCATGGTCTCCGGATCTCTCCATGAGCCTGTTTTTCATTTTTTTCTATATATATATAGATCCGCCAATGGGCCCTGCTAAAGCGCCATAGAGCGCTAATCCCAAACTGGAGGTAACAAGGACGCTGGGTACTGAGAAGAACATTAACCTAAAATCTCATAAACCAGGGCTCATGCCTCTTCACACCAAAACCAGGAACTCTCCAAACCCCTTAATTAACATAATGGACTCCTCCATTCAGCCAGTGGGTCAGTTTATATCTTTGTTTTAGGTTGCTCCACTGCATTGCAGTATATTTAGAAAGTCTGCATGTCTTGTTGCAACCCACTTTGTATCAAAGCTGCGTTTTGTAACAATTATTACAAAGTGCAACTTTGTTGTTGCAATCAAACAGTGCTCTGTGCTGTGCTCTGACACACATTTTTTTTTGGGGTGTGGCTGAGGGGGGGGGGGGGGGGGCACCATGCCCCCCCCCCCCCCCCTGGCTACGCTACTGCAGATAGGTGTAAATCAGCCCGGAGACAGCAGCTCTGAGCTGAGGACCCACATAAATAGGTCTAAATTAGCCTGGAGACATCAGCTCTGCGCTGAGGACCCACACAAATAGGTGTAAATTAGCCCGGAGACACCAGCTCTGAGCTGAGGACCCACTCAGATAGGTGTAAATTAGCCTGGAGACAACAGCTCTGAGCTGATGATCCACTCAGATAGGTGTAAATTAGCCAGGGGACACCAGCTCTGAGCTGAGGACCCACACAAATAGGTGTAAAATAGCCCGGAGACACCAGCTCTGAGCTGAGGGCCGACGCAAATACATGTAAATTAGCCCGGAGACGCCAGCTCTGAGCTGAGGGCCGACGCCAATGCATGTAAATTAGCCCGGAGACACCAGCTCTGAGCTGAGGGTCGACGCTAATGCATGTAAATTAGCCCGGAGACACCACCTCTGAGCTGCGGGCCGACGCAAATACATGTAAATCAGCCCGGAGACGCCAGCTCTGAGCTGAGGACCCACACAAATAGGTGTAAAATAGCCCGGAGACACCAGCTCTGAGCTGAGGGCCGACGCAAATACATGTAAATTAGACCGGAGACATCAGCTCTGAGCTGAGGACCCACACAAATAGGTGCAAAATAGCCCGGAGACACCAGCTCTGAGCTGAGGACCCACACAAATACATGTATTATACATGTAAATCAGCCCGGAGACACCAGCTCTGAGCTGAGGACCCATACAAATAGGTGTAAAATAGCCCGGAGACGCCAGCTCTGAGCTGAGGGCCGACGCCAATGCATGTAAATTAGCCCGGAGACACCAGCTCTGAGCTGAGGGCCGACGCCAATGCATGTAAATTAGCCCGGAGACACCAGCTCTGAGCTGAGGACCCACACAAATAGGTGTGAGATAGCCCGGAGACACCAGCTCTGAGCTGAGGACCCACTCAGATAGGTGTAAATTAGCCTGGAGACAACAGCTCTGAGCTGAGGATCCACTCAGATAGGTGTAAATTAGCCAGGGGACACCAGCTCTGAGCTGAGGACCCATACAAATAGGTGTAAATTAGCACGGAGACACCAGCTCTGAGCTGAGGGCCGACGCAAATACATGTAAATTAGCCCGGAGACACCATCTCTGAGCTGAGGGTCGATGCAAATAGGTGTAAATTAGCCCGGAGACGCCAGCTCTGAGCTGAGGGCCGACGCCAATGCATGTAAATTAGCCCGGAGACACCAGCTCTGAGCTGAGGGCCGACGCCAATGCATGTAAATTAGCCCGGAGACACCAGCTCTGAGCTGAGGGCCGACGCAAATACATGTAAATCAGCCCGGAGACGCCAGCTCTGAGCTGAGGACCCACACAAATAGGTGTAAAATAGCCCGGAGACACCAGCTCTGAGCTGAGGGCCGACGCAAATACATGTAAATTAGACCGGAGACATCAGCTTTGAGCTGAGGACCCACACAAATAGGTGCAAAATAGCCCGGAGACACCAGCTCTGAGCTGAGGACCCACACAAATACATGTATTATACATGTAAATCAGCCCTGAGACGCCAGCTCTGAGCTGAGGACCCACACAAATAGGTGTAAAATAGCCCGGAGACACCAGCTCTGAGCTGAGGGCCGACGCAAATACATGTAAATTAGACCGGAGACACCAGCTCTGAGCCGAGGACCCATACAGATAGGTGTAAAATAGCCCGGAGACGTCAGCTCTGAGCTGAGGGCCGACGCCAATGCATGTAAATTAGCCCGGAGACACCAGCTCTGAGCTGAGGGCCGACGCCAATGCATGTAAATTAGCCCGGAGACACCAGCTCTGAGCTGAGGACCCACACAAATAGGTGTGAGATAGCCCGGAGACACCAGCTCTGAGCTGAGGACCCACTCAGATAGGTGTAAATTAGCCTGGAGACAACAGCTCTGAGCTGAGGATCCACTCAGATAGGTGTAAATTAGCCAGGGGACACCAGCTCTGAGCTGATTCACACATCAAAGGAATGGAAATGAGAGTCTTTCTACATTTTCCAGAGGTAATTTTACCATTGGCATGGCTTCACTGCTTCATTACATTAGAAATTCGCCTCAAATAGCATGCCTAACGGCACTCAAAGTTGGCATAAAACCGCCCAGAATATAATGACCTGGGCTTTCCTGATTTTATTCAGTACCTGCATGTGTCTTACACAATTTTCACTTGCAAGAATGCTGGAATCAATTGTTTTAAAAAATAAACCAACCTAACATTTACCCCACCCCCCTTTTTTTTGCATATTTTTTCTTAAATCTAATCATATTTTGCCAGAAATATCCTTTTAGACCCTTGTTTGACTTTTTGGGGTGCAGTTTTATTCTCTGGGCTAGGCTAATAATTAAGTTTATGTTCCAGGGTACTTGTGGGCAGTTTTGAACAGAGTTTTGTGTTGGGGGATCCCAACAATAAGCCGTGTGGCAGGTGACTTCTTCCTCTGGTTTTAAGCTTTCCAGTACAATTTTGAGCCTAAAATCAACCTGGGATACAAGAATAACACTTGTTTTTTCAAGCTGTTTAAATTTGGCCACAGTATGACTGACTTTGAGTAGAATTTATCCATTTTGTAATCCAACAAATCTTAAAATGTAACAAATGCACAGTATATTTTAGTTGAGGAAGCCACAGAAAGATATGTGTCCTCATAAAGTTAGTATTTTATGGTAGAACACTCTTAGTAGAAGTCACACTAGTTTACAGAGTTCAAATATGTTTTCCCAGAGCTGAGATATGACAATTTTAAGCTTTTTTAGCTCACCGGTCATTGTCCTTGCTATGTTCTAATGGGGGGTGGTGTAAATGGGAGGGCTACAGAAGGCTTAGTTTTCATTGCATTTAGTTTTCCTCTTGAGAGATCATTCCAAATACCTTTAAGCTCAATGTGTTAGATTTAGAAGTAGATTGAAGGAAATTTGTGCCTCTGTTAGGATACAGGTCACAGTTTGTCACTTCCGGAAATTCCTAGGGACGAAAAAAGTTCCAGCTATTTTTGTGTGTTTTTTTTATTATTTTTTCCTGGCCCCCTGCATTTTTTTTCTGGGCATTTTTGTAGTTTTTATGAAAGGACAGGGGTTGAGTTACTGTCTGGAAATGATTTTAGAAGTGGAATGGGACCAGTTCAGGTGGTGGAGATCTGGTAGTTGGGGGGTGCTTTGGTCTATTTACATGCGGCGGAATATGTGCAAAGAGACCCCTATCAGCTGATTCTACTCGTATCTCAAAATTTCTACCTTCAACCTATGAAAAAATTGTGCTTAAAATACTGCCAAAGGACTGTTCAAGGCCCCCACCGAAGGATTTGGTTCAACGAAAGTTAGGGAAGGTGCTGTGAGAGCAGACATTAACATTACCGCAAATGGGAAATGAAGGAAAATGAAACTGTGACCTGCTGCCATATACTAAGTCGCTCTACGCCTGCGGTATATGGTAATGCTTGCAATGCTACGATGACCTATTAATTTCTATATAGGTCAGCACAACTCCACGCATGCGGAGAACGGGACATGGAAATGGTTGTTAGAAAAAATGGTGGGCGATTTTTTCTAACAACCATTTCCATGTCCCGTTCTCCGCATGCGTGTAGTTGTACTGGCCTATATAGAAATTAATATGTCATCGCTACTCGATCTGAATGGATGTTTACACTACATTATTAATTGACTTTCAATGTTATTGGCAAAATACGGAGAAACAGTTACACTCATACAGGGCTTACCAGGGCCAATACGAACAAACTGGTCTAATACGAACAAACAAGGCCAATACGGACTGGGCCAATACGAGATCAATCATGGCGGCCGTTTCATTGGTATCACTTCAAAATCCCAACGCCATTTTTCTTGAAATCACCAACAGAAAAAAGTAAAATAGCCAATGTCCGTTTGAAGAAAAACAAATATTCCGTCTATTTCATTAGCTAAATTAAAAATTGCATAAAAAATAATTTGTAAAAAGAAAGAAATATGTGCCTATGTTTCATGTACAAAAGGGGGACAACTCTTGGTACATTACACCTAGATTTGTTTTAAAGAGATTTAAGAAAATAATAGTCAACTTTCCTTGCGAATGTGTCTATTAAAACACTAGTATTTTTTAAATTATATAAATATTTTATGAAAAAAAAACCCCATTGGAAGCCAATTAATAAAATTGTCATTAATCAGGATATTCCCTATTGGCATTGTCACAGGTCCTCGGACAGCCGTATTAGCCCTCGGCCTTCGGCCTCGGACCAATGCGTCTATCCTCCATGTAACAATGCCAATAGGGAATATCCTGATTAATAACATTATAGTATTCTACATTGTATTAACCGCAGTGGAAACGTGCTAATTCTGAGAAAAAGTTTATAGCCTCACCGGCCAATTCAACATATTTCAACCCCTACCTGCCCCGGTACCTACCCAGCCAACATACCTACCTGGGGCCCACATGGGTTTTTGGTGGGATAGATGGACAAGGGCAATTGATCGATGGGCTTCCCATATGGGTATCACCTAGACTTTCAATGGGTTATAGCTGGGCATCGACCATATGAAAATCACGTGGGCTTCCCATATGGAAACCACATATATTTTTGATGGGCAGTGGGCGAACATCAGTAAGATGGTTATTACATGGGCATAGCAAATGACACCCATTTCGACTGTTTATGGGTTAGTCATGGAGAACAGCATGGGTACATGTAATTCAATAATATTAAAGGCACACTTGCCACGAAAATCAGGAATATTGTTTACATTAAAAAAGAAAGACCGTATTCTGTATTTTTCCCAGACAATATAAGTTAGGAACTTTCTATTTTTACCAAAATTTAAAAGTTTGGACGTCACTTTGTATTTTCAATTTGAATTTGAAAATTTGAATTGTTACGTACCCGGAACGTAAACAAACCGATCTGCCCCCTATTGGCGATTTTATGTTTCAGTCGAGTGAGTGAACTAACGGCACAGTGTAATTTTACGTAGGCCTATTTATCTGAGAAATACAGACTGACGATCGGTTAACAGCGACTGGAAAAGCCTGCTGATAATTGTTTGAGTGTAAACCACAGATACAAAGGCCTGAAAGGAGGGTAAACCAACACGAAAGTTGACCGACACTGATCGTTGTTGTTGTAATCAGGCTTCGATTCTTCGTTTGTTTTTCACCCCATTTTTACAGTCTAAAGCTAACTAGACATGTTTTATGTGTCCTATGTTTAAAGATCATAGGCAAAGGATTACACTTAATGTTATATTAAATCACAATTGTGTTCCTTGTGTGCTAACTTAAGATTCAGCAATTTGTTTTCCCTTCCAACATTAGGAATTTGGCGGTAAATTAAGATTTAAATGGGCTGTTTTTACCAGAGCTTCAGATCTTTACTTGCTTATCTCCCTTAGTTTTTATGAGTTTATGACGTCACAGAAGAACAGCATCTCTTGAACAGAGCATAAAAAAATATTACCAAAATCATATATACCGCAGTCGTAGAGCAACATTATATATATAAAGTCACTCTACACCTGTCGTATATGGCAATACTTATGATCCCATCCCTTCAGCCATTTCATATCTCTAAGTAACGTATTCAATATGGTAATGTGAGCGGCTTTTAGTAACAATTATTGTGCGATCAGGGATAACACACTCCGATGTAGCCCCTACCTGTCCCCTAAAGGACGCCGCAATTTCCGCGTTGTGAGTCGATAAACTAACAAATTAACCCACCATAAGTCTGTTTCTCTGATATTTTGACAATAAGTATGTGATTATACTGTAATAGAACAATCTAATTGTGCCTATCGTTAGGGCTAGCTGCTAGTCTGAGTAAAATAGTAAAACGTTTCTTATTGGCGGCGCCTTTAAAATACACATCTGATATTGGTAAAATCAGTGAAATTATTAGTTAGCCTACTTATGGGTCCTTATATTTTTATTCATATGTCAAACTTTAATTTCGCTCAGCAGAATTTAGAGAAATTGCAAGTCGATTTGAGAGTGGCATCGGCTCCAGGTACCAAAGGCTGTTTTTCAAGATTTTTGCGCCCAACGTAACTTTGTGCCTGGGTACCTATCAGAGGTCTGGCGGTTTCCAGCATCGGGCATGTGATCGATTGATATTTTACGCCGCACTCAAAAGTATGTTTCACTGATATGGCGGAGTATCCCTGACACTTTTTTTCATCGGAGTGGGTCCGATCCCGCGCCGCATTGATGTAAAGCCTGTGTCAGACTCAGGGAGTACTATATAAAGGAAAGTAAGAAAAGCTGTCATGTACAATATAAATTCGGATAATAATTAATGATCTCGATAATAAACAAGCAAAAATTGTCCCAAAAGGCGGCTTTATGTTAGGAAAAAACATTATCTATTTTTCTTGAACAATAACTGTGTTTTACACTAAGACTCTAATTTACCGTTCGTTCCTGTAAGGCATTTAAAAGATCTTTGAAATATTCTATATTCGTGTGAAAGGCCTACGTTTAATATAAATTAGTTTTGATTTACTTATTTTGTCTACCATTTATCTGTTTATTTGCTTCTCGAAAATTTAATTCAGACGCCTGCGAAGAAAACTGCATAGGCCTTTAGCCTACATTTTGTATAGGCCTACTTTGTCATGATTTTTTTAGATTCTGTTAGTGTGGCTTGTGTTAAACCAAAGTTAATAAACCTAGTGGAATAGGCCTAATATCTTAAATCTTGTTGAACGAACATTTCTATTGCATATATTTAATGACGATTGCGACGGAGCCGCGTAAAATTTATATTTTTTTCATGGACTTAGAAATCGAAAGTGCAGCTCATTTAGTCGTATTTGGAGGCCTTGATGAGTGGGTGTGGGGGGGGGGGGGGGGGGCAGGTGCGGGCTGGTATGGCAATTACTGTAAGATATAACTTATATATGCTTATACGTATGTATTAATTCGTTACGCTTTCCATTATCCTCGAAATCGGCCCCATATTCATAATAGGAAGCTTCAACAACGCAGTCATTCTGATAATTCTCTCTTTATTCCCTTGGCATTTATAACGGAAAATTGTTATGTAGTTTTAAGAAAACACAACAATTTTCCGCCACTCAACAACACCCATTAACAGGTGCCGTGATCTTTTCAACAGTTAGGCTACACTCGCGCTTTTCTCGGGGCCATTTGTTCAAGGGTCGCTGTCAGGATCAGATTTGATGTACAGTTTACTTGAGACGGATTTATAAATATAGGGCTGAATATTTATGTTTAAATCGCTCTCCGGTATATCCTTGTCCTCTAAATCATCACTCAAGGCCCTTTTAAAAGCCATACAAAAGTATGATATCGCACATAACGTGCAGCGAGCTAAAGTCGTATAGAGAAGCCTGTTCTTCTGTGACGTCACAGGCAAGTAAATAAGGGGAGGTAAGTCATGCGTTGTATTTTTATTTATTGCACAGAAAAAAAACGTTTTTAAAAAAAATGAACCAGACTTGTTACTTATCACAGGTGCCAATCCCTTTCTTAAACATTGTTTCTATAAATGAAATGCCTATTATGGTGATTTAAATCCTTTGCATATGATCTTTAAGTTTAGTGGTTTTAGTCGTAGTAAGCTCATGTAAATTGGTTTTCTTAGCAAATTTAAACAGGCTACGGCGGCAAGTGTGCCTTTAAATGTCTACAGGTACCTCGTTATTTATGTTTGGATATTTATTGGTCGTAACCAGGTCGACGACCAATAAATGTTAGAAATTATAAATAACGGAGTAAGACCTTTACTAAAGTGAAGTAGGGTACATGGGAATCCCATATGGGCCCTATCTATGTTTTGTATGGGGTCTGCACGGATGCAGTACGTATGCAAAAACATACAAAACTCTTTCATTTCTGAGACAAGAGTTTAAGAAACTCATAATACGCCCGCACGGGGAAATTCATTGTAGCACACTATCTTAATATTCAATATTAAAGACATGCTTTAAACAGAATTTTGGCTGGTAGAATCTTTCAGTCACCTAAATAAGACTGGGGCTTGGTGAATTTTAGTATTTGACAGATCACATACCTATAAGTTGCTACCTATTATAGCTGTACCAAAGCTACTTGCAAAAGTGTCTACACTACATATAGGCATACAACAGCAATTTAATTTAATTACAGATTAAACAATAGAAAGAAGGTCGCAACTCATTTTTGGGAGCGTGAGTCGTTAGACGATGATTGTGAGTCTTTGTCGATCGAAAATGGTAAAGTGCTCGATCTCTGGGATAGCAAAGTTCGTCACGTGGACGGACATTATATGTTACCTATTCCTTGGCGAGATGGTCGGCCCAACATGCCTAACAATCGTTTCACTGCAGTAGTTAGATTAAAACACCTATTAAATCGTCTCAAAGCTAAAGGTCAGCTACATTTATATGCTGAAAACATTGGAAATCTTTTGTGTAAAGGTTATGCTGAATCTGTAACCCCACCAAGTGGAGATAACTATGTTTGGTACCTTCCCCACCATGCTGTAACTAGTGAGGCTAAACCGGATAAACTTAGAGTAGTCTTTGATTGTGCAGCTGTGTATCGGGGAGTTAGTTTGAATAATCAATGTTTTCAAGGTCCAGATTTGATTAACAAGTTGTTTCATGTCTTGCTTCGTTTCAGACTGTACAAATACGCCATTATGGCGGATGTTGAGGCCATGTACCATCAAGTCAAAGTTCCGCCTGAGGATAGGGATGCTCTTCGGTTTTTGTGGATGGTCGATGGTTCAATTGTGGAATATAGGATGACGTCACATCTTTTTGGTGGTGTTTGGTGCGCTAGCAGTAGCACATACGCTTTACGTAAGGTGGTTGATGATTTCGTCGCTAGCAAGTTGGTAAAGGAAACAGTGCTAAATTCATTTTATGTTGATGATCTTCAATCAGTCGGGTCAGTGGGGGAAGCCATTGAAGTTGTACAGGGCTCACAGGTTCTATTAGCTAAGGGCGGGTTTAATTCGACCAAGTTTGTTGTGAATGATGAGACCGTCCTTGAGAGTGTGGCACCTGAAAATCAGGTCAGGGATTTGACATCGGTTGCCCAGTGTAAGGCACTAAGTATAAGGTGGGATGTTTCTGGTGACTCTTTGTATTATGTTAGTATTAAAGTGTCGTGAGGTCGACGTTGGCGTTACGCGGCGTCAAATGTTATCCCAACTTAATTCTGTATACGATCCGTTAGGGTTGATATCACCGGTCTTACTCCGTGGGAAATTGTTATTTCAACGAACTTCTCGTTTAAATTTGTCTTGGGACGTAGCTGTTCCTGAAGAGGTAGCTAGTCAGTGGGGCACATGGATCCAGTCATTAAATAATATTCATGATTTGTCTTTTTCTAGATGTGTCGTGCCTGACGATTTCATGGGGGGTTCTGCTGAACTTCATCATTTTTGTGATGCTAGTGAGTCTGCTTATGGTGTTTGTAGCTATATTAGGATTGTAAGTCTACAGGGTGAAATACACACTGCTCTTCTTACGAGTAAAAGTAGAGTTGTCCCCCTTAAGCCACTTACTATTCCCATGTTAGAGTTGTTGTCTGCGGTTACGGCTGCTTGTTTAGATAAAGTCCTCCGAGCAGAGCTTGGTATCCCGCTCCTTGAGTCTATCTTTTGGACAGATAGTAAAATATGTCTGGCGTACATTAGGAACGAATCTAAAAGGTTTAAAGTGTTTGTGGCAAATAGAGTCGCAAAGATTAGAGAAAGTAGTCGGCCTAACCAATGGCATCATGTCAGTGGCTTGGACAATCCGGCCGATGTCTTGTCAAGTGGTTGTCAGTTGAATGGTCTTTCTGAGTCTTGGTATGTAG
The DNA here is from genome assembly GCA_963971465.1 of Lepidochitona cinerea. Taxonomy (NCBI): domain Eukaryota; kingdom Metazoa; phylum Mollusca; class Polyplacophora; order Chitonida; family Tonicellidae; genus Lepidochitona; species Lepidochitona cinerea. The sequence goes on from CAXASE010000030.1 coordinate 52,801, forward strand.
GTCCATCATTTTTGTCTGAAGATAAGGCAAATTGGAATATTTCGGATCCTCCGGTAACTCACTTATTGGTTGATAGTGTTGAAATTCGTACTGTTGATAGTTGTTTAGCTGCTATGGTAGATCCCGACGGTTCGTTAAATCCCTTTGAAAAGCTGTTAAATCACTATTCGTCCTTTTACAGAGTTAAAACGGCCGTTTGTTGGTTGTTAAGGTTTAAGTCCTACGTATGTAGTAAAACGTTGAACGTTAAAGGTGATGTTAGTGTCCGTGAGATGCAGGTCGCCCAGAATCTCCTGGTGCGTTACGTGCAGAGTAGTGTGTACAAATTAGAGTTGTCTGCTCTGAGTAGAGGGAAAGATGTTCCTAAAAGTAGTAGTATTCTTAAATTGTCACCTGTATTGCTCGATGGTTTGCTGGTTGTAGGTGGACGCCTTAAGCATGCCACCAACTCTTGTGAGTCTAAGAGGGGTCCCTTATGGACTGATTTTACGTTCAATATATATGCATTGCTGATTTTTTACATGCTTCCTAAACATACTTTTCACTTCTTAAATGCTATCTTTAGGATATATATATTATCAGGGACCGCGGAGCATAATTGCGTTTGGGGGGGCCAACTATCACAGCCCAACAGGCGAGGGTCGAGGGGCCGCCCAGGCCCCGGAAGCTCTGAGGCGCTAGACGGCCGGAGATGCGTTCTGAGGATTTTCTGGAAATAAAAAGGATGATTTGCTTCCTTGTTTTTATAACTACATTCAGTTAAAAAATGTCTTATATCGGCACTTGACCCCAGTTCAAGAAGCGGTGGTCCGGGGACCACCTCGGCACCGGAAGCTCAGAAGCATTGGCATTACTTATTCAGCTAAAAAACCCATCGCTTGATAGCTAAAAAAAGCTAGACACAAATATCACAGCCCAACAGGCGAGGGTCCAGGGGCCGCCTAGGCCCCGGAAGCTCTGAGGCGCTAGACGGCCGGAGATGCGTTCTGAGGATTTTCTGGAAATAAAAATGATGATTTGCTTCCTTGTTTTTATAACTACATTCAGTAAAGAAATGTCTAATATCGGTACTTGACCCCAGTTCAAGAAGCGGTGGTCCGGGGACCACCTCGGCACCGGAAGCTCAGAGGCATTGGCATTACTTATTCAGCTTAAAAACCCATCGCTTGATAGCTAAAAAATGGTAGACACCCTGTTAAAACACTTCCGATTTACACCACAACCTCCATCGCTATTCAATTTGCGCTGATGGAGAAATGGAAAACTGAGATATATCACAAACTGTGAGTTATTGCTCCAAGAAGGGGATCCCTAACTAGAGGTTGTTGAAGTTGCAGCGGGGCAACTTCAAGGTCCAGGATCCCCATGCAGATAAGTTTCTATCAGTTCATTACTTGGAACTTGAAGTTTGGGTCACTGTGTAAAGACTTTCAGTATGGTAAGGTGTCATCAGTGGTGTGCAAAATTCAAAATGAAACCAATGTCAAATGATAGAATAAATTAGCTGGGAACTGTAGGAGTGTTAACTGCTGAAAGGATTTTGTATGTGTTCTGTTTTAAGAATTTTTGTCGAATCATTTGTAAAGAATGTGTACATTGAGCAAGAAATCTCCGAAATAAAACCTAAATTCAGGAAAACAAATATTTATTCGCTTATATTTTTTTATCATAATTTGAGGTAAACATGTTTAGTACTGGCTCTGATATTATTATTCTAATTACATTTTCCTGAATGATAATAGCAAAAATGCTATAATACCGATTTTTTGGACTGATTACTAACCAGTACTCCAACCAAATAATGATGCTTATTTCCGATTTATTTCTATGTTAGTGGGTCAAATTTATATTGGAAAAATAAAAGAATATAAGAAATAAATGGCCCACGTTATTCATTAAATAATGAATTATTCTCATTATGGGAAAATCTCGCTTGGGGAAATGTTGTGTAGGGAGAAATTGTTGGCCGTGAACCCGCCGAGTCAATGCACGTATGGTAAGGAAGAACTGCAATGGTTTGCTTTATCCACTCGGCCAATGGGACTCCCCTCCCTTCCCCACACATATGTCTCGTCCTGTTTTACTAACTTGCCGGTCAGGAAGTGACCATGCATGCTTGCTGGCGATATAAGCTTATGCGATGTGGGTTTGAGTCCTGGTTTACCATAAGCCCGAAAACTAGGACTTTGTGTTAGCTCCACCACTACAGCCTCACTGCAAAAAATCTCTCGATAAACACAAGAACAACATTTCACTTACTTTTTCGATCTCTTAGCTTGAAACAAGTCGTTAATTGTCCTACTTTATGTAAGGTAAAATAGTATATGTATTAAAATGCTTATATCGCCATTGAATGTTTTTGAATGATATGCCCTTGCTGTAGTACTTTTCTATGTTTGGAATCCGGTATTCCAAGGCGGGGGAGTGTAACCGCCATATGGTTGGTTTGTTTAAAATAATTTATATTTGTCTGTAATCTGATTTTTGTTTTGTTTATTAAACTTGTTTATTTCTTGTCCCTTAAATGACATCTCAGTGATAAGCAATGATTGCTCTATTAACCCAGGTAGTTTGATATTCCACTTAGTGTTTATGATCACCTATAAATGATAATTAAAAGCTTAACCGGGTTGATCAGGTTATTTTCCAGCCCGTTTTCACGTCGTCGGGTATGAAGAATACACCCTGTCTATAGTTACTATATAAGTCCTGCTTGGTTCGTTCTAGGCATTGGGTGACCTAAGCACTGTATCCGTGACCTTACCCTTGTCTTTAGCTGATATTTACTGTATTATAAAACCAAAATGTATTTCCATGTGGCAAGAACATTGGGATGAAAGTGACACTGGCAGGTTTTTTTATAACCATTATCCTTGTGTGACATTACCTTTTTGTTTGTCTCTTGCTAGTCGAACTGATGAAGTAAGAATGTTTAAAATTTTTGCAGACAGATTGCCAACTTATGTCTACCTGTACAAAGTTAACCTAAGCTCCTCTGACTTATGCACAGAATGTTATGAAGTCGATACCATTTTCCACCTTATATTTCGTTGTTTTCGTCACAATGATGCAAGAGTGTTATTTTTTCAGGATTTGGTCAAAGCTGGCATTTTTAACCCAACAATGGACAACATTTTGACCCCCGCAAGAAAACATAATAAAGTTTTCCAAGCCTTAGCCACTTATCTGCGACGGTGCCATCGCTTCTGGGGCTCGTTCTACTAAGCTGGCGCAAAGTTACGCATAGGTTTACAACATAGAGTTGCGCCTCCAGACTTGCGACCATGCGCAATTTCCTAAAATTTAACACGGGTTTGCGAATGGCGCAACTTACGCCAGCTTAGTAGAACGAGCCCCTGATGTGTATATAGTTGTCCCACTTCTATTCAACTCTAGATTGATTTAAGCCACTTGCATCCATTTTTTGGCGCAAATCATCTCATTTTGATGGAAAGCGCCAATACAAAAAATCCCCCCCCCCTCTAGGCATTGGGATATGAGAAGGCCTAGTGTTTGTTATGTCGACCACATTGGTGGTTTAGAACGGCCTGTGTAATTGTCAATCTAATGTAGCCAAGTTGAATTTTTGCTGTCACTCTCGTGTGTATGGAGTTCAGGCACATCCTTGTAAGTTTTTCATTGTGTAATTTGTCTAATTAATTCATTGTCCATATATCCATAAATCATTTCTCCTTGTTTTCAATTGTCTGTATTTGATGCATGCATGGTATTATATGCTGTTTTTTTGTCTTTTTCAAATACAGATTTACCATTTCTCAATGCGTAAAATGAGTTCGTCTCCTTTCCTTCAACTCCACTCCATGACACGCAACTATTTTGGGAATGGTAAAAGAACACATGGTGAGCCAATGTGGGCGGAGCAACCGTGGGAAAGTTTTTAATTGGCTTTCATTCATTGGTTCTTGACTAAACGGTCTAATGACAGTAACAAAAGTAGTATACGGGGACGTTTGGAAGCGTGAACTGTTTCTTTCATCCTATCTTCTTGCTGTATACAACAGCGCCACCTAACGTCTTACGGTAGACAACTCCCTTCACTGCAACACACCCAAGTTAATAGATTATTTTTGTTCTATTTGATTCCGCACTCAACGGGTCTCGAACCCCTACCTTTCCAATCTGAAGCTGCGCAGAACCACATGCGCACTCAATTAGACCGTAGCATCTTTCCACTAGACTAACTTCCAACACAGCGTTAGAGGTTGTAATTTCTATGTGTTACCTGAACTGTGATACACGCATGCGCACTTCATATTTATATACCCTTTGACCTGCCATGACGTATTTGGACGAATCCAAGAGGATCCTTCGGTTTTGTAAATAAACATGGCTAAACCTAACCCTTTTCTGTCAATAAAGCCCGTCCCTAACCCTAAGTCCGTCTTTACCGTTGTCAATAAAATATTCCAAAACCTAACCTTATTCTGTCAATAAACCCCGTCCCTAATCCTAGGTTCGTCTTTGACGTTTTGTCAATAAAAAAGCTGTTGACAATTGGGGCATACCGTAGTGACCCTCCGTCTCTGAAGAGCTGGCATAGTGCCAAAGGCCAACAGTCATCGACCACAGCCACGCCTTACGCACAGTGGGGCCACTTTATCAATGAGTTGACTGACCGCAACTTTTACGTTACCTACTATACTTTACCCAAGCCGCTTGTGAGGCCAATGAGCTCTCTAGTTATTTTAGTTATCTAGTTTCCCTTCCGCTCCATAACTTCTAAAGTTTTGATTCCATCTGCACAATTTTTTCTGAGTATATACCTTATGGGTGGAAGGTGTGTCGCGAACTATTTTTGACATCATACATTGCGTAATATGGCAGCCATATTGGGTTATGTAATATTTACTTTTTCTCTCCATAACTTTAACAAATATGATCCGATGTTTTCAAATCTGTCATGTTACATACCATATTAACAGACAGTGTGTAAAAAAAATTGTTTATGATATCAACTATTGGAAATTATTGGATTATGTACATTCCCTTTTATTCTTACTTTCATTTTCATGAAAATAACCTTTAAATTATAAAATGGCTTCTACTTTTCCGATTCTCATCAAAAAAGGATTTTTTCAAACTGCAATAATGTTTCTAAATTGATTAAAACTATTCTTAAATCAATATATAACGTTTTAATCAAATGAAAAATACATATAAGGATTAAAGTTTTATCTACAGACCAAGAGATAAGTATCCCAGCTTTGGTCTATTTACCTTGTCAACTTACAGTTAGCTCTCAGTCTCTCTTGAGAGATTTATGGCTAAACCAGGCTTTGTGTACCACATGGCCTCCATTAAACAGTGGGTGACATTAGCAATGGACCCATAGCCAAATCTATTGTAAATCCATTTGGTCTATGATAAAATTAGAAGTAATAACCTGTAGGTATATGGGGAGATTTAGAATATTGTCAAGATGTCTAGGGTCAAATAATGTAGATAAAAAATATTATGAGAAAAATTGTCAAATCTACTTGAATTGGTGTGAGCTGCGAAATTGCAAATTAATTACATTTGTTTAAGTATGATTAGTAAATTATAAACTGCTTTTCTAAAAAATTGAAACATTTTAGTGCAACCTTTATTGACAACAAACAATATTTAACATCGTGATTTAACACAGCGAGAATTGATGACTTGTACCGTGTACAAATCTTGTTAATAATTGTTGATCCAAATAGCCCATTTTAAATTTGATACAGATGGATTTTAAAGGTTTTAGTGGTAAGATTTCATTTTGTTGACATAACATCACCTTTTACCAAGCTTCACATAATAAAACTGGCAACGCCGCCATATACATGTAAGTGAAATAATCTTGAGCGCAGCGTAAAACAACAATCAATCATTTACCAAGCTTCAACCTCTTCCCTCTGAATTTTGAAAATTAAATTCAAATAAATATGGAAGGATTTGTTTTGGTATGGCTGCAGTTACTGTGCCTTTCCGGGTGTATTTTGGGTTTCCCGAAACTCTTGTTACAATATGTTTTTCGTCACTCGGTCAAACAGAAAACGGATTCCATTTACTCTTTGAAACGTTATTTTAACAACAGACTTTAATCTAAAAATATCATACACATGGATTTATCAATTATCTTAAAAGTAAACAAAGTTTCATTTTGGGTAAATGTGTAAACTTTTCCATATATCACTAATTTTTTTTAAAATTTCTGAAGCGGGAAGTGGGACATTGCTCAGAAGAGTATGCGCTAGCTGGCGCTCAAGCTAAAGTGCCCTGCACCGGGGCGAACGTTCGTTCATTCTAAGCCTACGGTAGTCCAACTCACTACTCCAACGTACATTTTCGAGACTGGTGCCATTCAAAGGCTTAGAACTTTACTTCTTTAGAAAAACAGGGCTCCGGTGATTTTCACATTTAGTTTTAACGTGAAAAATATTACCATTTGGCAGTTCATGCAGCTTGAAGGAAAATCACCTTTTCTCTTTAACAAAACCAGGTACCTGAAAGTCAGAAAAAATACTTTCTATGATTTGCTCAATTTTTTTTTTCAGAAATGGGTGACCATCTAAATACGATTAAGCTGAAAGTCAATATGATCAAGCTTGTGAATGAAGAATTGGCTGTTGTATTTTTAAGTTCCGCCAGGCCTTCAGACACAATGCATCACCCATTTTTAGAAAAAGATAAAGGAGAGTCAATGTAAGTAAATTGTTTAATTTTTGTCATTGTAACACGGTTAAACTTTTGCGCTTCTTTTATTATTTGTTTGTATCAAGTGCCGATAACTCTAATGCATCTTTTTAGGGACACACAAATTGTTCCCCTTTGACTATTTTCCGAACTTGAATTCGGCGCGTTATGACGTCATCGCTTTGTTCGGGTGATCTGACAACCTTGACCCGCCTATGTCAAATTCGGAGAATAAATCCATTTGTATATGTATTTTCAGAAACTTGTGTTCATGACTTAAACAAAGAACATGCCCGAGCCTCAGCCCGAGTCCAGTGTAACAATTTGGTGACCCCGACGTGATTAAGTCCTTCGTCCAATGTGATCCATCTCACCTTCGTTGATCCATTTTATCTTCTTGTGATCCAGCTCAACTCGAATGATCCAAATCCATTTTCAAGACAACATCTGATACAAGCCTATCATCAAGACTTCAGATGACCAAAGATTCAAGTCCATCATCACTTCAAGAGCTAATAGGATCAAGTTCGTGATATAGTTTCAGTGAGATCAAGTTTTTGTGTATTCAAGTTAGTAATATTTAAAGTGATCAAGTGATAACCAGAATCCCCATGATTAAGCTGTTATCAAGTTTATTTCTCAGGACCAAGAATAATAATTGATACCAAGTTTCTGAAGATTCAACAAAAGAACAAAGCCAAAGCAAATGTAAAGTGAGAACTAAACCAAAGCAAATGTCAAGTGAGAACAAAGCCAAAGCAAATGTAAAGTGAGAACAAAGCCAAAGCAAATGTAAAGTGAGAACAAAGCCAAAGCAAATGTAAAGTGAGAACAAAGCCAAAGCAAATGTAAAGTGAGAACAAAGCCAAAGCAAATGTAAAGTGAGAACAAAGCCAAAGCAAATGTAAAGTGAGAACAAAGCCAAAGCAAATGTAAAGTGAGAACAAAGCCAAAGCAAATGTAAAGTGAGAACAAAGCCAAAGCAAATGTAAGTGAGAACAAAGCCAAAGCAAATGTAAAGTGAGAACAAAGCCAAAGCAAATGTAAAGTGAGAACAAAGCCAAAGCAAATGTAAAGTGAGAACAAAGCCAAAGCAAATGTAAAGTGAGAACAAAGCCAAAGCAAATGTAAAGTGAGAACAAAGCCCAGAAAGAAAGTAATTTAGAACCCAAGGTTGAAAACTCAAAGTCAAACTCAAGAACAATCAAAATGCAATAAATAAAAAAAAAATAGAAAAACCCCTTACAACTCCAGTGTTCCCAAACAAAATACTAACTTCCCACATTATCCAGTACCCTGAACAATTTTTATCCAGCTGCCTGCACAATATTATCCAGTGTCTCAGCATTAAAGTACCCCCAGGTTCTCTCCCCAGCATGAAGAAACTTCAATTGCTATCTAGTTTAAGCTTTTGAAACAATTACCATTTTTCACTTCAACCAGAAATGACAATAATATCCGAATGTTTTCAACCATTCAAGAACTTTAGTAACCAGTACAAAAGTAAGGCAGTATAATTGAAAAGAATAACAAAAAATGGAAGACTTGCAGTGTTTTATATTTAGTGAACTCTACAAACTTTCAGTACTCCAGTTAAATGAAGTGGCAACTTATCTTGAGATTATCCCCCCTGAACCCAACAAGAGAATGAAAGTGATACAGTTGATTAACGAATATCTTGACTCTGAAATAGACAAAAGCGACAATGCAATACCCCTGTTGACTTCACTTCAAAATAAAGTTATGTCATTGACAGTAACAACATCCACTCAGACTAGGCCGCCCACAAGTTATGTCCCTTCACCTACAATAAATGCATCCAACCTGCTGTCCAGTGTTCCAGCCAGTTTCTCCACAGAGACGATGCCTCCACACTGGCGTAAAGAATTTAAAATAACCGGCCAGATTGGTTTGAGTGGGCAGAAGGACAAGCTAACCTATTCCAGCCTTGCCAGACAACTAGATCAAGGCATCCATAGGGGATACAAATCCAGTGAAATTCTTGAAGGTGTTGTTCGAGCCATGCCATCAGGTTCCAGTATTCGGAACTACCTTGAACAGAATGACAGTATTAGTGTGTCTGAACTAAAAGAGACTTTAAAACATCACTGCCAAGACAAGACAGCCTCAGACTACTATGCTGAGTTGTGTCAACTTGCCCAGTTTCCATCTGAAGGGACTAAAAACTTTCTTATGCGAGCTCTTGACCTCAAACATAAAATAAACACTGCCAGTTCTGAGCCAGGTGCTGAAATATCATACAGCCCCGACTTGATTCAGAGAGTTTTTCTACAAACACTACGATCTGGCATTCAAAACTCTTCAGTTCGAGATGAATTAAAGTCTGTTATGAACAATTCAACTGTCAGTGACCTAGATTTAATCAAAGAATTGGGTCGCATAACAGCCCAAGAAACAGAGAGAAATCATCGCCTTCGTCGCTTTAGATCCAAAGTAAATGAAGTTTCTCTTGAGGAAGGAGAAAGTCTACCCTCGGAACCTAAGCCAACTAAGAGCAAGACCAATCCCTTAAATACCATCCAAGGAGAAGTACAGACACTACGTACCGAACTAGCGGACCTGACAGCACATCTCAAGGCAGTGGAACTTCAAAAGTACGATGAACCTCTGGCACCTAGAAAGTATTCACATCAAGCACCCACAGACCTGGAGTCACCGCCATTAAAGAAAGACTTTCAAATACAAAATGGCGCCACAACAAGTCTTGATTCGTCAATAAGAAGAAACAGAGAAATGGAAAAGCACTATGGTTGCCCAAATTGCAGATACACCAGCAAGGCAAAATTATGTCAACATTGTTTCACCTGTGGGAGCGACGAGCACTACCGTGCGGGATGTAAACAACGTCGTCAGAGATTTACTTCCACACAACGTAATTCGGGAAACGACCCACAGTTGCTGTAGAGGGACGATCAGTAACTGGAAGTAGTAGGTCCCAAAGAACATCATCGACAAAAGACTCTGCCATATTCAGTAATGCCTGTTATGCTCGACCATTGTGTGTAAAACAGGAAAGAAAGATAATCAAGTTAGTTGGTGAGAAATGCATTGTATCCTGTACGCTTGATGATAAGAGAACAGAAGCGTTGTGGGACACGGGATCTCAATGTTGCTTGATTGACTATGGGTGGGTGAAGACTGAAAACAAGAAGTTAAGACCTCTTTCTGAGCTCACTGGTGATCAACTAGATTTGAAGGCGGCTAATGGAACTAGCATCCCTTATTTAGGATGGGTGTCCATGACCTTTTCCCTTCTACCCCACCAAAGTCAAGATACATCACAGATTATTGCCCCGTTTCTAGTGGTTGATGATGAGCAATTTGCCAGACCTATCATTGGGTACAACCTTATCAAAGAATATCTGTTAATAACCCAGGAAATCGATCCATCTTCCAAGCTCTCCGCAAACTCTATCAAGCAAAGTTTTAAAGGTCTAAATAACAGACAAGCCCATATTTTAGTAAACTGCATCCAGTCAGGCACCCAAGACCATCAAGTTGAAGTGAAGACTGGGAAGCGTTTTGTTGTTGTTGCACCTCAAAGTGAAATCCGTATCAAATGTTCCCTACGACCAAGTGATTTTCCAGAGGAAGCTGTATACGTTTTTGAACCCGCTACAAACGTTCCTTTTGGTATAGAGATCGCCAGCATTTTGTTGACTGTAACAGAGTCAGCTAAACACGTGACTATCCCAGTTGTGAATACCACCAAACATCCAATCAAATTACCAAAGAAAATTGTTTTGGGACACATTGAATCTGTTAAAAGTGTTTTCCCTATTGTGAAAAATGTAGAGAGTAGTGCACAACCAGAAAATAACTCCTTCATTCAATCGTGCCACAATTCGTCTGAAAAACATCCAGATATTGACTTAACCAAAAGTGGTCTCACAGTACAGCAAGAAAGTGCAGTCCGGAAAGTTCTAAATGAAGAAGCGGATGCTTTTGCTAAAGATGACCAAGATGTGGGATGTGTCAAAGATTTAGTGATGGACATCAATTTAAGTGACAATGTACCGGTTCAAAAATCTTATATATCCATCCCCAGACCGTTGTATAAAGAGGTGAAAGAATATTTGTGTGACCTGATCCACAGAGGATGGATAACTGAGTCAAAGTCTAATTATTCTTCTCCAATCGTCTGTGTTCGTAAAAAGGATGGAACGTTAAGACTTTGTATAGACTTTCGACAACTTAACCTTAAAACTATTCGAAATCGACAACCTCTTCCCAAAGTGCAAGACATTCTTGATAGTTTGGGTGGCAACCAGTGGTTCAGCTTGCTTGACCAAGGCAAGGCCTACCACCAAGGCTTTGTAGCAGAGGGTAGCAGGCCTTTCACAGCTTTCATCACGCCATGGGGTTTATACGAATGGGTTCGTATTCCGTTTGGTCTCACGAATGCGCCTGCTGTATTCCAGAAATATATGAACGAGTGTCTTGCTGACCTGAGAGACGAAGTGTGTATCCCCTACCTCGACGATGTTCTTGTATTCAGCCAAACTTTTGAGAAACATCTACAAGATCTTCAACAAGTTTTACAGAGATTAAAGAAAAGGGGAATTAAAGTTAAACCTGCTAAGTGTGAGATATTCCGGAAACAGGTTCGTTACCTTGGTAGCATTGTGTCAAGGGACGGTTACAAGATTGACCCTAAAGAAAAGGAAGCTGTTTCTCAACTTAGGGACAAAGTCCCACAAACTGTTGGCGATGTAAGAAAACTCCTTGGACTCTTAAGCTACTACCGACGATACGTCCCTGCCTTCTCTTGTAAAGCTTCGGTGTTATACGAACTTCTTAAACTACCAAAACCGGAGTGTGAATCTCGAAAAAAGACCAAGAAAAGACTAAATAAATTCCAACGACCTTCCAGCGACCAGATCCAGTGGGAACCTAAACACCAAGAAGCTTTGGACCTCCTTTTAGATTTGCTTTGTACATCAGGTGTTATGGCCTTTCCAGAATATGACAAGCCATATATCCTCCATACCGACGCATCTCAAGATGGTCTAGGAGCAGTCTTGTACCAGAACCAGAATGGTGTCCTTCGAGTTATAGCGTATGGCTCCAGATCTCTTTCACCAGCGGAGAAACGCTACCATCTGCACTCTGGAAAGTTGGAATTCCTTGCCCTGAAGTGGTCCATCTGTGAGAGGTTTAGAGACTATTTGTTTTATGCCCCTTCATTTGTGGTATATACGGATAACAACCCGTTGACCTACATTTTAACATCTGCTAGATTGGACGCAACAAGACATCGATGGGTGGCAGAGTTGGCGGATTTTAACTTCACTGTCAAGTACAGGCCTGGGAAGAAGAACGGTGATGCCGATGCTCTCTCAAGAATGCCTCTTCCTATAGATCAGCTGATGCATGAGTGTACCATGACCATGTCGCCGGATGTTGTAGGTGCTGTTGTACAATCAGTAGAAGTACAAAGTGATGGATTCCTTCAGGCGTCGTCCCAGCAGATCCTAGAAGCGGATTGTAGTACCACTGCATTTACACCCGTCCATCCGGTACCAGACCACGTATCGTCAGAAGAACTGAGTAAAAACCAACTGTCAGACCCTGAAATATCGACGGTATTGAGAGCAAAGCAATCTGGAAAACGTTCTGATTGCCAGAAGTTACAAGGTCGAGCACAGTTCCTTGCTAGAGAATGGTCGAAACTTTTCATCAACGACAGTGGCGTTCTGTGTAGGAGAACCATCTTACCAGGGAAGTTGGAGCGTATCCAACTGGTGCTGCCGAAGACATTTCATAGAAGAGTGATGAAAGAACTCCATGACGATATGGGTCATCTTGGTGTGGAGAGAGTGGAAGATTTGGTGAGGTCAAGATTCTATTGGCCCAAGATGAGAAGCGACATCGAGCATTATATTACCAATGAATGCAGTTGTCTGATCAGCAAACGTCCCAGTCAACCCAAGAGAGCTCAAATGGGCAACATAACAACAACAGCCCCATTTGAACTGATATCGGTAGATTTCCTTCATCTAGAAAAGTGTTCTGGCGGATACGAGTACATCTTAGTAATTGTAGACCATTTTACCCGTTTCGCCTAAGCCTATGCCACTACGAACAAGTCTGCGAGAACAGTTGCAGAAAAGATCTACAATGATTTCATCTTGAGATTTGGTTTTCCTGCAAGAATTCACCACGACCAAGGCACCGAGTTCGAGAATAACTTGTTCAAGGAACTGGAACGCTACAGTAACATCATTCACTCAAGGACAACCCCTTATCATCCCCAAGGAAACGGACAGACAGAACGTTTCAATAGAACCCTCTTGAATATGTTGAAGACCCTAGGTGCGAAAGAAAAGAGTGACTGGAAACGACATCTCAACAAGGTGGTACACGCCTACAACTGTACGAAACACGAAGTTACGGGTTTTTCCCCATTTGTTTTGATGTATGGCCGCTCCCCTCGTCTTCCAATTGACCTAGCCTTTGGCCTCCAAGATAACAACGAGCCAGTCAGTCACACGCGGTATGCACAGGAATGGAAACAGCGGATGCAGCAAGCGTATCAACTCGTAAATGAAAGAGGAGGTGTAGCAGCCAAGAGGTCTAAGCAGAGATACGACAAAAAAGCAAGTGCTTCTATATTAGCCCCTGGTGACAGAGTACTTGTCCGTAATTTGACTCCAAGAGGCGGACCCGGCAAATTGAGAAATTTCTGGGAGGATAATATTCATGTCATAACAAAGAGGTGTGGTCCTGATAGCCCCGTGTACCAGCTTGAACCCGAAAACGGAAGAGGACGAAAGCGTACATTACACAGAAATCTGTTGCTTCCATGTGACTTCCTAGAAAGGGAAATAGCCAAGAGACCTGTAGCAACACCTGTAGCAACACCTGTACACCGTCGTGCTGAGCGAAGCATTCAACCTTCACGCCACAATGTTGATGAAAGTGATTCGGATAATGAGTGGTATATACCAGACGCTCCGCCAACTGATCTTCGTCCTACGGCAGATGTCTTCGTTCCCAGAATGCATCAACTAGAACCTATCGCCGTGCCAGTTCAACCACTGCTACAACCTATACCAACTAGACCGGTGAGACAACGACGACCACCTGCGAGATTGACGTACGATGAGTTAGGAAACATCACAACGTATGCCCTTTCATCTGATCTCTTGGAACAGCATGTGTCACCATGTGTCCCATCAAGTAGCTACCCACGTACTTTTTGTCATTATGGAACTTCGAATTGCCCTGTCCAACCCGAGAGTGAGTACTTCGTATAGAGGCCCCATTTGGACATACCGAACTTTTCTTATCGGTGACATTTCTAAATATTTTCATTAGCTAATGTCGAGACGACATTTCTTTTTGCCAGGTAGCGTGTAACACGGTTAAACTTTTGCGCTTCTTTTATTATTTGTTTGTATCAAGTGCCGATAACTCTAATGCATCTTTTTAGGGACACACAAATTGTTCCCCTTTGACTATTTTCCGAACTTGAATTCGGCGCGTTATGACGTCATCGCTTTGTTCGGGTGATCTGACAACCTTGACCCGCCTATGTCAAATTCGGAGAATAAATCCATTTGTATATGTATTTTCAGAAACTTGTGTTCATGACTTAAACAAAGAACATGCCCGAGCCTCAGCCCGAGTCCAGTGTAACATCATATTGAGTTTGGATTTCAGCTCTTGCAATAATATGTACGTGTATACAAATGAAGCCTATTTTACTGTAATTTTGTTAGGAATGAACTTTAACTAAACTAAAACTATGAAAAATGCTCTTTGTGATGATATTGTTTACCTTCATCAATTTGTTTTAATTTGTTGCAGAATGATGGATCTGTTTGTCACAATGCATTTACATGTACAATGGATTGCACCTAGCCCCAGGTGACTATCCTGCCATACAACAGAATGGCAGGATAGTCACCTGGGGCTAGATTGCACCGAGGATTCGAAGTAATATTTTATAAGGTGGAATAATGTATCCCAAAACAGCAAGTGAACAGTCGAGAATGTAAAACGACCATAAAGGAACTTTGGTGATACCCGACTCGTGAAACTTATTTAAGAGATTTACTGACATTTAAAAATGAATGTTACCTTGGATAAAATTCAGCAGACGTCTACATAGGGAACATACTCGGAGCAGACAAAACAATGTTCATTTTGTACCGCGTTTCCCAGAGGCAAGGACTTCACATAATTTTCTTTAAAATTTATGGAAATGTGTGTTCAAATTCTGTTTTTGTTTTTTTTGACGAACATTCAGATCTGTACAAACAAGTTGAACATATCATGCAGCCAAGTAAAGTAATTATCTGCATTTCAATGTTTTTGTTTATTTTAATTATCTTTCTGGTTTATTGTTGCTGGTCACATTTAGTATATTTCCTGCTTGTTTCAGGCAACACTTTATTGAACGTCTGAATGTGCTTATTAAATGCGTTTGGTGAGAGTAAGTTGGTTGGCGTTTTAGATGTGGGCGTCGCTAATAAAACCAATAAACTTATGCTTATGTATGGGGTCAGTGATCCATAAATATTGTTATTTTTAGGGGCTGGTGGGGAGGCACCAGTGGCTCAACCTAGCTGGGCCTTACGCAGACAGCCTATATAGATACCATCAAAAAGAATCAATATGGTACCCATATGAGTCCCATGAAGAAACCATTTCATCCCCACATTATTCCCATATAGGTCCTATACCCAGCCCATCCAAGTCCCATACTGTCAGCCCACGTGGTGTACATGTGGCCAGCAATGAGGCATAGAGCTGGTCCCCACTAAGACAGCCCACATGGGTACCACTAATCACAATTTATGGGGACCTCCAACCGATGCTGGCTGGGTATGTATCCTCGTAACCATGTATGCCCATACCAATGTATCCTTGTACCTATTTTTCCCTGTACCTATGTATCCCGGTACCTATATGTCCCGTACATATGTACATGTATCCAGGCACCCATGTGCATGTATCCAGGCACCCATGTGCATGTATCCAGGCACCCATGTGCATGTATCCAGGCACCCATGTGCATGTATCCAGGCACCCATGTGCATGTATCCAGGCACCCATGTGCATGTATCCAGGCACCCATGTGCATGTATCCCAATACCTTTGTACTACATGTATCCCGGTACCTATATGTATCCCCGTACCCATGTATTCTGTACCTATGTGTCCCTGTACCTATTTATCGGTTGCTATGTTTTTGATACCTATGTATCTAGGTACCTATGTTTCTCGATACCTATATTTCATGGTACCTACATCATACATGTGTGTTTCTCGATACCTATTGTTCTTGGCGCATATGCTTCTCTGGATTAGGGTGTGTGGTTCCCATTTTGAATGGTCCCAGAACTTGTGTCTGCACATACCTGGAAACAGACTAGGCACCAGGAAACATAAGTCGTAGGTTAGGTTTTGATTGATTAATTTTTATCGCCGCTTGTAAAATTAATTTTACTTACGTATATGGTGGCGTTGCTAGGTTTAGTTGGGGAGGAAACCGGGCTCTGCTTGGGGTAAATATGACCTAGACCTGGCCAATTAACTTGCAACAAGTGAATGACAACCTCTGTTTACTTTTAGTTTTAATACGGTAATTGCCTATTTTAAATAAGAAGTCGACAACAAGTAAAATAGTTATCTAGTTATACCGTACCATATTAAATAGCCAAAACTTTGACCATACTCAATAGTATGGTCAAAGTTTTGGCTACATAATACATAGGCTAATTAGAAGGCCCATATGTAGTATACCGGGTATATGGTGTATACAGTTATAATCTTATATATATTTATGAACACTAAAACACAGTGAAAATCTTCTTGTCTAAAATAACCACGGAGACAAGTTTCTAAGTGTGTTAAAAGAGGTATATCATTTAGACCTTTATACCCCATCATAAATTGTTGTAATAAAGTAAACCTATGGTATTTCATTAGGTTGACGACTGACAGGAGCTTGGCCTTAGTCAGTAGAATTTTCTGGAACACTTTGCATTACATTGACAATGCTTACGCATCTTAAGCTATAGTAAGAATATCGTCAGACTATATATTATGGGGCCATGGGAAAAGACAGTGAAAATTTGCCCCCCCCCCCCCATATCCCTTTCCCAGAAAACCTAGGTAGAAGGCAGACAGGGGAGTTTAGCCCTGACCAATATGTCTTTCAAACTCTTGTTCTTTTTACAAGCAATGACTGGCCTTTGGGTCAGAGGTCGAGCAAGTTTACTTTGAAGTAGTTTGTATTCTTCTACTATAATCTTGGCCATAGCCAAGCTTTGTTATACTGAAACACAAATGGTATTATAGTTTTTTCACGACATCTTCCGGGGTCCAAGTTCAAACCCAAAGGATAAATAGTTTGTAATGTTTGAATCCAAAAACTTTCCCTTTCCAAACGTTTGTGCTTGGTATCTGCAGCGGAAGTGAGGAAAGGGATTTTCTCAATAGGCATGATTTCAAAATGGTCCTTGACCGAATGACCTTGAGTATTGAAATGTTGTGCCACGGGTACATAATGTTTAAGTCTTATACTAGATAAATGGTTGGCTGCTCTTTGTCGTAGAGAATTCTGAGTTTCTCTGACTTACTGTTTGCGACATTTTTTGCACGTGATTACATACACGATATTAGAGGAGTCACAATTAAGATTCTCTGCCATTTGATATTTGTTGCGAGTTTGTTCTCCGAAAAAGGTTCCGCGATCGGGTACGTATATATCGAGTTTGCATCGCGTCTTGACTCTTAAGGCATTTCATTGATGTACCTGAGAGAAATGTTGGACGGTAATGGTACACTCGTGAAGGGGAGGTAAGCGTATCGGGTGATGAAGGGGGAAACATGATTTGTCTTACTGTGTTAGATTTGATCCTTCGGAGTAATCTAATAGAAAACTTCCTAGGGAGGAGAGCTTTAAAAAGAACTGAACAAGCCTGGTTAAAAAAATCTAAAGAACTACAGTTTCTATAGAATCTAAAAATCTGAGATTTAATGACTCCCTTGAAAGTGTGAGAAGTTTATGAATACTAAAACACACGGGTACAGGGAAAATCTTCCCAAGGAAACAAGTTTCTTAGTAATATAATATACCGGGTATGCCTACACTGCTACAGTACATGTAAATTGTAATCAGATAATAGGATTTAACTTATAAAAAGAAGAAAAAATTGCCTCCTTTATTCACCATCAGACAATTGTAACATCAATCCATCGACCATGGCCTACAATCAAATAATATCCCCATTGGAAATAAATTGGCACCGAGAGAAAGACCGTAAATAACATGCGTGTAATACAATAGCCATGTGCCTTTGCCAATGTATGTTTACTTCCTACTGGTTTAATGCGAGCGCAGAATGGAACATGGAAAATGGTTGTTAGAAAAAATCGTCCAACAAATTCGATACCTTTTTTGGAACTATGTCAATGGACGGGGGTTGGGTGTGTTGCTCAATTTATTTACTATTGTATGGGGGCTCTAAGATCGGAATCAGGCACAGGAATGGCCTTTTTTGTGAACTGAAAATACCCATAAAACAGCTTATTTTGGTCAGACCAATACATTTCATCATCAAATCAATACTTGAGAGTACATGTAGCATTCCCAGATGGTAGAACATAGAAAGCTTTCTGGGTGGTGAATATACCTATTCTGCACCTAAATGAAGAATGAGACAAAATTTTAAATTGAAATTTGTCACAATTTTTTCTACAGGATTAGTAATATACCCAATGAATAAACCACACCAGTAAACAAATATTTGTTAAAATATTTGCACAAATAATTCTTTTCAATTTCAAATGAGGAATACCAGTTTGTGTCTCTTTAAAATAAGTATGAGAAAAGACATGTATCATAAGGGAATTGTTAGAAAGACACCGTGATTATATTTGTAAATAGATCAATCAAAATTCATTTCTAGAAGCAATGGAAAATATTTTTGTTTTTCTTGTTGCAATTATTCACTTTTTATGCTTTTTTTTCATTCCACAGCACAATTGCAGCATGCATGTACTCAACCAGTATTTATTAATTAAATATTAAAAAAATGAATCATTGCTCATATAGAATCAAATTTATACAGCCCTCTCTATGTACAAAACATAATTTTCAAGAGTTATGTCCCTTTGGCCATTAGTCCCCCTTGGATGAGCCCGGTACATCTTTTCTGTATTGTTCCACTGTTTCTTTGAATTTGTTCCATAAAGCTGTTGGGTCGTCAACCTTTGGCACCTGAAAATGGGAGAAAATTAAGAAAAATATCTAAAATATAATAGCAATTATTACTGGAATCAATTGAATAACCTTAAAGGAGAAGAAAACAAAAAAATACTATATGGTTCAGAAGAAGCGCGCTTATTTTTCCTTTCCAATGGTACTAAACATGTATTTTTGCTATTTTTTCATGGGACATGATGCAGTTTATAAAATACCATATTATGTTACATACACAATAGAAATTGGTAAACTTTCAAAATCTCCCATTTAAACCCAGGTTAATTTCACTGTCTTCAAAGCATTCCTATCTCCAGAAAATTGTTTTCAGTTTCTCAAAACTTACATTAAATTAAAAAGCAAGCTTTGAGGAATATGTGGCTAGCACAAAAATGGTATGCGTGGCATATCGGACAGTTACGAAGGCCTTGAAGAGGATGAATTTAACCTAGGCTTAAATGGCAGATTTTGAAAGTTAACCGATTTGTTTTGCTTATTGTGATCTTTTATTAACTTCACTGTCAGGTGTAAAAAAAATCGCAAAAATATGTGTTTGGTACCATTGGAAAGGAAACATTACCGCACTTCTTCAGAACCCTAAAGTGACTTTTTGTTTTCTCCCCCTTTAAAAACAACTATTTATGACCAGTTTCACAAAACCATCAAAAAGGCCAACATCCGTCAGGCAAATTACTGATAAAAAATGTTCAGGTTAAGTGGGGGAGGAAACCAGGCTCATTGACCGGAGGAAACCCCTGATCTTTGGCGACTCGCTTCCACATACGGCGACGGAGTGAAAAATCCACTCAGAAATTTGTCAATTTCTATTTGGTCTGAGTGTGATTCGAACCCGCTCCACATCGATGGAAGGTCTGTGTGGGACTGAAGGAAGATCCCTTTAACACACTGGAAGCCACTGAAGCCCCCTTGAACATATTGGGAAGGTGATGTAAACTTTTTTTGCTTGATCGACTGTTTAATGTTGAGTTTATTAAAATTTTTGAATTCCTTAGGAAGTGGTTTGAAGGCTTCTAGTTTTAGCTGGACACGATTTCTAACAGAGGCTCCAGAGCCGGACGTTGGATGCTTACAGACAGCATATAGCCGGTCATTTCGTTAACTTCTATAATGAGGAAATAAAGTAAAGAAGACAGATAAATATTAGTTACACTTTTACTTTCACAGCTCACTAAAGTAGGGTTCACACATGTAGGACCTCTGTTTACCTTCACGTTTTACTGTCCGTCAGACAAATGTACCACAGTATTCCCACTATTAGCTCATAAACTGTACATTTTTTGCTGAAAATTGGCCTACCACCTTTTGATCCAAAAACAAATCACTCTTATTTTTCAAATTAGCAGATATATGTAAACAATAATTGTACATCAGTCAATTTAATATGTAAACATTTCAAATTGCGGTTACAATTTTCTTTTTTTCTTTCCATGTTAGGCCTACAGTATGTGTACTTCTAAAAAGAAGAACTTTATTATTTTGTGTCCATCCAAAGTGACTTACAGTTTTAGATCAACAAATCCCAAATTTGTCCCTTGATCAACCCAGTACAGAACCAATCAAACTTTCATCTTTTCATCATCAGAAATTTTACCTGCCATATATATTGTGGCTAGGGCAGATTTATCAGAAGCAGGAACAGGGCTATATAAGTGGCTCTCGCCATCAGGACCCCTCGGGTCTGAGCCAAAGAAACCGAAGATATATTTATTTTCCAGACAATTTGTTGCGAGTTAAAAATTACTCCACATACATGCATCACATTTACAAGGAGGTTTTTAGCGGACAGTCATGTAAGGGGCATAACTCTTGAAAAAAAAACATCCGAGCGCGTCGATTTTAAATAGGCTTCTTGTACTTGCTGTATTAAACAAATGTGTGAAGTTTCAAAGTTGTAAGTTAAAGACTTTTTTAGATAATGTGTTTACAAGGCTTTTTACAGCAGCGGTAATGTAAGGGGCTTAACTCTGGAAAAAAACATCCGAGCGCTTTGATTTTCAATAGGCTTTTGTACTTGCTGTATTAAACAAATATTCAAAGTTGTAAGTTAAAGACTTTTTTAGATATTGTGTTGCAACGGAGGCAACGACAATACCCTTCGGGCAAAATTTGCCCGAGGGGTAAAAATGATTCTCAGTCAGTGGTAAATTTTTGGTAGTTGATAATGGAAACATTTCATATGTTTCTTCATCCTTAAGGCCATGAAGCCATGGCATGATTCTGCAGCAACTCACAGCAATACATGCAATTGTACACTACTGTAGTAAATGATGTAATATATTACAGCTTTTCGTCCGAGATTAATATACTTTAATTCTTAGAACTAATTCTTATCATCTATCAAGGTACCTTGTAATGCTGATCAATGTAAATTCCACCATATATCCCAACTGCAAAGCACATCTGAATGAAAAAGATGAAGAACACAAAGAAAATCTGATGGATCATTTTTCTTGAGCAAGCAACTCTCCTGCAAACACTAATAATTAGGGGTTTAACTTTAATTTAACTTCACAACATGTACTATCACTCAACAAACAAAAACTACATAGCCTAATTGCTATACTTTAGCTTATAAATGGCTTTGGCATTTGGCAAGTTTGCTCAAACAATTACGTTGAACATAACTAAATTTACGAGAAATTTAAATGTTTAAGTTTGAAAATTCATATTAAAGTGGCATGAGCTGACGAAATTCACACTTTTTTCATAATTTCTAATCGTCACGACAGTAAGAGGCTTTGAAGGCCATCGAAAAAGTAAATGATTGGCGTTGGAATGAGGAAAATCCATGCAGTATGTGGCCTATACAAACCGGAATAGTGTTCGAAAAGTAAATGATTGGCGTTGGAATGAGGAAAATCCATGCAGTATGTGGCCTATACAAACCGGAATAGTGTTCGAAAAGTAAACAAATTTAAATAACCGGGACTACCATTTATTCATTCTAAGCCAAAGTTAGTTCAAAACAATACTTTATCGTACATTCCCAAGACTATACGCACTAAAAAGCTAATGAAATATACGTCTTAGGAAAAATAGCCGATAATTTCAACATTCTGTTTCAATGTCAAAATATCAACATTTTGGCAGCTCATGCCACTTTAAGCTTGAGGACAAACATGAGCTAACGTGAGCCCCCCTTGGTAGGCCTACCGGACATCTCTAGTTTCCACATACAGCGCCTATACTGCTGTAGTCTGAAATATCTGCGATGATGATGTAAGACATTTTATGGCAGATAGGCTATATTTCGGACTAATACTGCTATAGTTATATAAAACTTAAATTAAAACTAGGAAAGAGAACTTCAAATGAATGTGTTTGAGGTTAATTGAGACAGATTAAGACCTTAATTTGGCTTAAACTTACTAGTTTTCCAAAAACCATTTTGATGTACTGTGGAGAGGACAGTAAAAAATGTCTGCACTAAAGCCCCAGCAGTTATATAGCAGCACTTATAACTGACTTATAAGTTATATTGGAACACTGTAGAGCGTTGCTTGTTCAACTTAAACTAAAGTACCGTACTTAAACGGTGAAGTTGTTTGAGATGAAGTTGTTCCACTTGTTGAGGTTTCCTGCGAGTGCGAGTGACTGAGTATACTGTAAAGATAAAAGTAAAGTAGGGGAGACCGGGGCACATTGGGACATGGGGTACAGTGAGACAAGCTCTATATAGGCTATTTTTATATCAGGATACTTTAAGTGACATCATCAGATGAGGGCAAACCTCTTTTGCGATGTGACATTCTGTTGTAGACCGATTTAGGAAGCACAGGAAAGTTTTAGGAGTAACCTTTTTGTTGTAAATTTTTACTAGTGAAATATTTTTCAATTTCTAGCATTGTTATATGCCATAGTTTTTATGTGTCTATTTTATCATAATGTGGTAAAACCATAGTTTCTGTCTAAAAGTTTTTGAATGAACCTCCCTGCACAACTTTTACCTTGAGACACAAAATGGCTACGGGGGTCATTCGGGGTATATTGGGACATAACTGTCGGGGTCCATTGGGCCATGGGATAACGGTATCATAATGCTTACATTTCCACCACAATACAACTATAATGTTGATTTTCCCCTATATTTCAATGACTAAGTCTAGTACAACCATTCTTTCAGTTGCATGTGATTTTTCAAGCATCATTTTAATAAAACTTAATTTTGATCAGTCCCATGCTCTTTTAGTGCCAACTAAAATTCTTTTAAAATTAAAGGCCATTTTGTCTAATCGCTTGTATTCAACTTTATCGTTGACAGACACCGTTTGTAGGCTATTATTCATTTGTTAAAACAATAAAGAAGCAAAATTCCTTCAAGCAATCGGTTAATTTAATTTTTACTTTAGCGTTGACACTGTCGCAATATACCCCATAGACAATCCCAATTTACCCCACCCAAGGGGTAAATTGGGACACTTTTTAGAAAAAATGTAAACAGGCAGGTCGGTGACGCCATCAAATGTTGGTACAAGGTATTTGATCATAAAAGTTACAAAACAAAAGTGAGTCTCAAAAGTTACAAATAAAACAAAAAGTCTAGTCTGTATATTTTTTCAGGGCCCTTTCAGTTTCACTGGACCCTGTTTGCTCATTTTGGCTTGAACAGAAAAATAACTACCATTCATATAAATGCTTCAAAAAGGCCCATATTTAGAGACATAAGTTCTCTCCCCTGATTTATTGAATATCATTTTTCTAAGTAAATATGATTATATATGTGGAACTGAATACTAATTACATCTTATAATATAAGTTGTATGAAGAATAGCTTGGTATAGGTTTTAGGAACAAACTATGGATGATTAAAATTGACCCGACCTGCCTAATGTAAATGCCTATGTCCTCGTAAATATACATAAAATAGCCAAAATGAAGCAAGGATATTAATCAGATTGACATTGTGTTTAATATAAATGTTTTCTTTTAGTTTTATGTGCATCATTTTTCTGTCAGACTTCAAAAGTTTGCAAAGTGGCCCAATGCGCCCTGGTACTTTCAATTTTAAAATCAATAAAAAGGTAAAGGTTTGTCTCTGAATCTTGATGAAATACTGAGGTTGACAATTTCAGAATTTTCTTCCATTAACAATACGAATTTTTACCTTCTATCACAAGTAACTGTCTTAAGTCAGATGACACCGACGACTGACAACTGATCACCAACTTTCAGAACTCGAGCAGAATAAAACCGGAAATGACCTTCTTTACCTTTACCTTTATGCCATTACATTATGGAAACAAAAGAAAAACTGACAGACAAACAAAAAAAATTGCTCTTTTGATGTAAAATGCTCACTGTTTTTACAGGAAATTTTTATGAGGATAATTCTGTTCATGTTTGTAAAGAAAGTGAAAAGGACCCCAGCGCATCGCTAAAATTCATTTTTTCGGATAGCCTCCCTTGGTTAGTTCTTTTGCACGGAGGCGAAAAAGAACCTCAGGTCAAAACATGTGCACGTTTTTGTAAGAATTTCCTTTTTTAGACTCTAAAAGACACAAAATGTTGAAATCGAAAACTTTCGTGAAGAAAACGAAGAAAGGAGGAGTTATGAAAATAGTTAGAGAGCATTATTTGCGCGATGACATCACATGCGGCTGGGAGGGATGTAGTAAATGCGGCAAGGAAAACTCTGGAGCGATAGAATTCAAACCGGGCCGTCTGACAAGCAAACTCTCTCCTAATCCGCACATCATCGTTCCAGATACAAATGTGGCCCTTCATCAGGTATTTTATATTTTAAATCTTGGATTAGTATAAAACAACTGACTGTGGGGCTTGGGTAAAGAATCGCAGGTAACCGTAACGTAAACCAGGTTGGGGAAATGTGCCGAACGGGAGTCCACTCCTGAACTTCTACCTGACCGACAAAGTAAGTAAACCAGGATAGAGACACACGAGTGCGGCTACTCCTGAACAGGAGTAACACTCCGGAACGAGCTATAGACCGCACTCTTGATCGGGAGTTCGGTGGGTGAAAAAAACAAAACACGCCGCCGTCCTCCTCAACCCCTGGCCCTACCGTAACAGGTTGGGGAAATACGTGAATCGACGGATATCCGTGAATCCACGGACTATCCGTGAATCGACGGACAGTTTTGTCACAGAACGACGGATAGGCACCTGTCAAAAACGATAAAAGTTCTCCGACTTCCAATTCTTACGAAGACGCAAAGTTTTGCAGTTCAACAACAACAGAACAGCTTTCAAGCTTTCCATTCACACTCTTATTTCGTCCTAAGCTTCAATATTTTTCTGCGCTGAAGCCGTCAAAGTCGCTGACACAAACTGTCAAAAAGCAGTTCGCCATTTTGGATAAATAATTTCGAAAAGAAAATAAACATTTACATACATTTGAAACCCCGCAAATTAAAGCGGGCTTCTTCGTCTTTCCATACCGGTCACGTGGTTTAAATACGTCCACCGGCAAGATCACACAAGAGCATCTAAAGTAGGGCCCTCCAAGAATACAGCGCCACTAGCCATTGTATGGTGAACCAAAGGGGATTAATTTGCCTTGGATACTATATGCCTCTTGTACATGACAGGCCTGCTAGATTAGTCCCCTTTGGTTCACCATACAATGGCTAGTGGCGCTGTATTCTTGGAGGGCCCTACTTTAGATGCTCTTATGTGATCTTGCCGGTGGACGTATTTAAACCACGTGACCGGTATGGAAAGACGAAGAAGCACGCTTTAAGTTGCGGGGTTTCAAATGTATGTAAATGTTTATTTTCTTTTCGAAATTATTTATCCAAAATGGCGAACTGCTTTTTGACAGTTTGTGTCAGCGACTTTGACGGCTTCAGCGCAGAAAAATATTGAAGCTTAGGACGAAATAAGAGTGTGAATGGAAAGCTTGAAAGCTGTTCTGTTGTTGTTGAACTGCAAAACTTTGCGTCTTCGTAAGAATTGGAAGTCGGATAACTTTTATCGTTTTTGACAGGTGCCTATCCGTCGTTCTGTGACAAAACTGTCCGTCGATTCACGGATAGTCCGTGGATTCACGGATATCCGTCGATTCACGTATTTCCCCAACCTGCTGTAATGCACGCTTTGCAGAGCAACAACAACGCAGTAGACTTCAAGCTTTGCCTCCGTGTGTTTTTTTCTTTAAAATTATTTATAGTCGCATGCGCTGACCACTTCAAAGAAATTCACGCAAACTACAAAAAGTGAATTCGCCATTTTCAACAAGCCATAACAGCATCTAAATAAATGTTTACCTTAGCCATTGATGTTTCAAATTGAAGATTGGTGTCTGTAGTGTTGCTAATTGTAGAAAACAATGGTCTAACCAGCTGGGAGCGGTCACCATTGTAGAAGGGACGCCATTTTGTCGTAGTTACAGGCCGGGTGATACTGGAGCTCCGGCCCCTATTTTGAATTTTCCTTCGAAAAAATTGTTTACCGATGCAATAAATGCCTTAAAGGCACACTTGCCGCAAAAATCAGGAATAATGTTTACATTAAAAAAGAAAGACCGTATTCTGTATTTTTCCCAGACAATATAAGTTAGGAACTTTCTATTTTTACCAAAATTTAAAAGTTTGGACGTCACTTTGTATTTTTAATTTGAAAATTTGAATTGTTACGTACCCGGAACGTAAACAAACCGATCTGCCCCCTATTGGCGATTTTATGTTTCAGTCGAGTGAGTGAACTAACGGCACAGTGTAATTTTACGTAGGCCTATTTATCTGAGAAATACAGACTGACGATCGGTTAACAGCGACTGGAAAAGCCTGCTGATAATTGTTTGAGTGTAAACCACAGATACAAAGGCCTGAAAGGAGGGTAAACCAACACGAAAGTTGACCGACACTGATCGTTGTTGTTGTAATCAGGCTTCGATTCTCCGTTTGTTTTTCACCCCATGTTTACAGTCTAAAGCTAACTAGACATGTTTTATGTGTCCTATGTTTAAGTTTAGTGGTATTAGTCGTAGTAAGCTCCTGTAAATTGGTTTTCTTAGCAAATTTAAACAGGCTACAGCAGCAAGTGTGCCTTTAAAATGAATGACCAACCTTTTCTGTCTTAGTATCCATTCCCCTTTTGTCGAACTATAGGCTTGGGTTGTTGCATTCCATCGATATCGAAAGTGGGTTGGAACATTTTCCCGCGAACAAGGCGGCCATATTGCCTGTGGAATCATGGTTAATTTTCGCAAATTTAAAAATGGCTTCCTCCCGTAGCGTTCCGCCCTTCGGGCGTCACAATAGTCAATAACGCTACATACCGGAGCTATAGTGTTGCATGCTTTCCACGTGGTGACAGTCCGTCGTTCACCCAAGCCACTGACTCGGACGCGCAAATTTCAGGTCTTTAAATATTGCCAGTCGGCGCGATTATACGGTGGTCATTAGTGACCATCGATGCATTTTTATTCTGCACACATCGTTTTTAATTCATTTTTAAACTGTTTGATAATGAAAATCTGTTTTATTTACTTCATACACTAAAACAGTTTATTTGTTAATTGTGTATTTAATTTGAATCGTAAATTTTAGATGGCAGCACATTTACAAGACTTTTTGCATCTCTTCATGTTATTTGTCATAAGGCGTGTTTTCCGTAAACTGAGTGAATGTGTCGGATGACGTCATAATTTATTCATATCTGAGAGGTCAAAGGTCAACTGTAGCAAAATCTGTCAGTTCAAAGGTCATATGTGAGCTGAATGCCCTTTGACCTTTCACCTCTCGGATATGAATAAATTATGACGTCATTCGACACATTCACTCAGTTCACGAAAAACACGCCTTATGACAAATAACATGAAGAGATGCAAAAAGTCTTGTAAATGTGCTGCCATCTAAAATTTACGATTCAAATTAAATACACAATTAACAATTAAACTGTTTTAGTGCATGAAGTAAACAAAAAAGATTTTCATTATCAAACAGTTTTAAAATGAATTTAAAACGATGTGTGCAAAATAAAAATGCATCGATGGTCACTAATGACCACCGTATAATCGCGCCGACTGGCAATATTTAAAGACCTGAAATTTGAGTGTCGGAGTCAGTAGCTTGGGTGAACGACGGACTGTCACCACGTGAGAAGCATGCAACACTACAGACACCAATCTTCAATTTGCGCATCCTTCATGCGCATATGAAATAACAGGTGGCACTTCCGGTTCTGAATTAGTTGGATTCTGCTTATCCTTGAATAAAAATTAATTTTCGAAACTAAAAATAGCACACGTTTACAGGGCAATGTGAACACACTACAACAACATCAATTCTTTGGACTAAAATGATTTTCATTAACCAAAACATTCATCAATTTCTAAATATCTATTCCAATGCAGTCCACGTTATCTGAGGAGAAGAATGTATTTCTTCATGCCGCGCTTACACAGACAATAGCATTAGTGTAAAAACAACGAAATATCATATTTGAACTTCCCTGCTAACTTTCTCCATCTGTCTCCGTGATTTCCATTTTATCTATAGGTCACGTGGTTGTATATTAGGGGCCATCTCAACGTCTCTAATTATATTGGGGCAAACATGTTCAGAAATCTGAATCAAAACCAATTGGATAGTTGTAATGGCCCCTAAGTAATTGTTAACTCCCTTTGAACTTTTCTTAAAAGTTGGCCACCAGATGGCGTTTCCGAATTGCTATACTAGAGAGCTCTGACATCCATTTTTTATCTGCAGAGCAAGTGAGTGACCCACATTCATTTGTTTAGCCGTAATAGCTATTTGGCTTTGTTTTTATTTCCAAATTTGTATATGAAATAAAGGGCACATGATTTACGTATATGTTGCTTAAAATTACTGATAAAGTACATTTTGCATTTCGGTGTTGGAGTGCCTACGTAAGGCATGGCTGTGGTCGATGATGGTTGGCCTTTGGCACTATGCCAGCTCTTCAGAGACAGAGGGTCACTAGGGTGTGCCCCAATTGTCAACAACTTTTTGTATTGACAAAACGTCAAAGACAAACCCAGGATTAGGGACGGGGTTTATTGACAGAATAAGGTTATGTTTTGGAATCTTTTATTGACAACGCTTAAGACGGACTTAGGGTTAGGGACCGGCTTTATTGACAGAAAAGGGTTAGGTTTAGCCATGTTTATTTACAAAACCGAAGGATCCTCTTGGATTCGTCCAAATACGTCATCGCAGGTCAAAGGGTATATAAATATGAAGTCCGCATGCGACAGCGCGTATCGCAGCTCAGGTAACACATAGAAATTTAATACCTCTAACGCTGTGTTGGAAGTTAGTCTAGTGGAAAGATGCTACGGTCTAATTGAGTGCGCATGTGGTTCTGCGCAGCTTCAGATTGGAAAGGTAGGGGTTCGAGACCCGTTGAGTGCAGATTTAAATAGAAAAAAAATAATGTATCAAATTGGGTGTGTTGCAGTGAAGGGAGTTGTCTACCGTAAGACGTTAGGTGGCGCTGCTGTATACACCAAGAAGATAGGATGAAAGGAACAGTTGATGCTTCCAAACGTCCCTGTATACTACTTTTGTATACTCCTGAAATATCCAAGCTCATTATAGACTGTTTAGTCAAGAACCAATGAATGCAAGCCAATTAAAAACTTTCCCACGGTTGCTCCGCCCACATTGGCTCACCATGTATTCTTTACCATTCCTGACTGTGGCAACTGTAGTCCGGGTTTCACGGGTTATGGCAATCAATTTGCTTGTTTACATTTGTTGCCATCAACAACATTTGTTGGTCTACTAAATCAGGTTGGGGAAAGTAACCGATGCGCTGGTTTTCTACTGATTGGCGGGTTGTCTGTACGATCAGCGTGTTGTCTACCGATAGGATGGTTGTCTACTGGTCGACGGCTTGTCTATACCGAACAGTGGATTGTCTACCAATCGGTGGGTTGTTTGCCAATCTGATGGCTGTCAACCAATCGTTGGGTAAACCGCTGCCGCACCGCCAAACAACTGAGAATAGATGGTTTGAACAAACATGACAATTTCCTCTCTATCTGCCCATTCTTTCGACTTAACAACAACAAGCTTTTGCCGAATGGCTACTCGCCGCATGCACGGCTTTTGGCGAATGGCTACTCGCCGCATGCACGGAAGCTGTTAAATTTGTTTCTTTTAGGTGTCAAACAAATCACCATTTTTAGCATCTGTTTTCTACTCACTTGATCTGTGGTTTTCAAAAACGGCCATGATGCCTAAACTGAGGCTAAAATTGAACTGTAAGCAACAAACTCTAACATTGAACTTCCTCTCAACTCAGTTGACCTTTGCTCTTCCATGTTTGAATAGAATGGGTCGTTTACATAAAAGACCAGTGTGGACGGGCTGTTTGTAGTACAATGTACTAGTATTACGGGAGATTTCGTTTATTGGGTGGGATCAATCCATAAATCTAAATTGAATCTTCTTGCCTTACAGATAGATGTTCTAACTGACCCGGAAATCACCAATGTGATAATTCTTCAAACAGTTCAAGAGGAGGTAAATAAATAGCTTCCTTTTTATATGCCCGCTCTTGAAGTGGGCGTATAGTGGTATACCATTGTCTGTCCGTCTGTTGGAGTCTCAATATTTTTGGCGACCCAGCCACCCAGCCTTTTGGCATTTTATAACTCAAGAACTATTCGATGGATTAAAAAATTTTTTTGTCATATATAACTAGCTTATTAGTAGATAGTGTGTCCTGTACCAAAATTAAATTGGGATCTTGCTATTTGTGGCGACCAAAACAGTTGCCTAGCCTTTTGGCATTCAGTAACCTAGGAACTATTATTTACATGGATTTAAAAAAAAATATTTCAGCTATAACTATCTCATGAGGAGATGGTGTGTCCTGTACCAAAATTAAATTCGGATCTTGATATTTGTGGCTACCAAAACAGTCACAGCCTTTTGGCATTGAGTTACACTGTAATTATTTCATGGATTTTAACATTTTTTCTTCTGATACATGAAGTTTATGGTTAGACGATGTGTCATGTACCAAAATTAAATTGAGTTCTGGATATTTGTGGTGACCAAAACAGTCCCCTAGCATTTTGGCATTCAGTAACTCTGGAACCATTGCATGGATTTAAAAAATGATTCATTTATAACTAGCTTACAAATAGACGATGTGTCTCGTACTAAAAGTAAATTGGGGTCTCGCTATATGTGTCAACCAAAAACAGTCACCCAGCCTTTTGGCATTCAGTAATTGAGGAATGAATGTTAATCTGTCTGTGGTTTCACGGTCAGGGCAAAAGTTTGGGCACCCATAGTACGGCTTGACAAAGTTGACAATGCCATCCCAGGGCCCATGAAGGCTGCATGGAGAGAACTACTTTAAACCACCATTTCTGTCTTATATTTCCCTAATGTTTATTTTTATACCCTCGCGACAAAAGTCGTGAGGGTATATAGGGATCTGCCCGTATGTACGGATGTACGTATCCCAAACGGCGCCATCGCTCTACAGACCACAATTCTTATCAGATCGTCACGAAACTTCATACATATGTTCACAACCATCCCCCCTTGGACAAGTTCACGTTTCAACTTCCTACGGTCAAAAACTAGGCCATTGTTACTATTAATAGAAATTGGCCAGAATCTTGACGTCATTGCTCTTCAGGCTGCAATTCTTATTTGATCGTCACAAAACCTCATAGATATATTCATAACCATCACCCCTTGTAAAAGTTAGGGTTTCAACTTCCTGCGATCAAAAACTAGGTCACTTTTACTATAAATAGAACGGGATCTGCCCGTATGTACATGTACGGATGTTACGGGATGTACGTATCCGAAACGGCGTCATCGCTCTACAGACCACAATTCTTATCCGATCGTCACGAAACTTCATACATATGTTCACAACCATCACCCCTTGTACAAGTTCGCGTTTCAACTTCCTGCGGTCGAAAACTAGGTCACTTTTACTATAAATGCCAGAATCTTGACGTCAACGCTCTACAGGCTGCAATTCTTATTCGATTGTCACGAAACTTTATACATATATTCATAACCATCACCCCTTGTACAAGTTCGCGTTTCAACTTCCTGCGGTCAAAAACTAGGTCACTTTTACTATAAATAGAACTTAGCCAGAATCTTGACGTCTACTCTCTACAGGCTTCAATTTCTTATCCGATTATCACGAAACTTTATACATATATTCATAACCATCACCCCTTGTACAAGTTCACGTTTCAACTAGGTCACTGTTACTATTCATAGAAATTCGCCAGAATCTTGACGTCATCGCTCTACATGCTGCTATTCTTATCCGATCATCGCCACAAACATCCACACACAGCCAGTACCTCTTCTGCGAGTTCGCGTTTCAACTTTTTTATCGAATCGTCTTCGGCATTCTATACAACCGCTCATAAGAGGTTCCTTCTCAACCTGTTATGAGAGGTCAGAATTCTTATCAGTTGTATGAAGTTTTGTGATAATCCAATTAGCAGTCTTTTGAGCAGTCTTTTACTTACATGCATACATAAGTACATATGTAGGGGGGATCCTTATATACCCTCGCGATATTACTTATACGACATGGGGATGTGAGGGTATTAGTATCGTCTGCGATGCCTTGTTTAGATACTTTGCAGAGCAGTTTTTACTTGTATTTAATATTTAAAGCAACAATCACAACAATTTTTTCTCATACCCTGGTTTGGGCGCCCAAATTGTAGAAGCCCAAACCCCATATATGGGGTTCAAAATCACCCTAGATAGGCCCTGACAGGAGAGCTTAATTGTATCCAAACAACTTTTTGATAACCATGGGGGACCAAATGAATTACGTAGCTTCTTCTTTCTATTGTTTTATCCTTAATTAAATGAAATTGCCGATATGTAGTGTAGCCACTTTTGCAAGTAGCTGTGGTGCAGTTTTCAGATATAGGTAGCAGCTTATAGGTAGGCGATGTGTCAAATACTAAAATTCACAAAGCCTCAGTCTTTTTAGGTGACCGAAATTCTGTTTAAAGCATGTCTTTAATATTGAATACCGGTATGAAGATAGTGTGCTACAATGAATTTACCCTTGCGGCCGTATTATGAGTTTCTTAAACTCTTGTTCAAAGTATTCATACAGACCAATTACATAATGATGTTACTGGCTTCATGTGCAGTGTACTGTTGGTATTCAGAAGGGGTTCACTGATGTATATTATATATTATATATTATATATTATTCTTCCTGACGTTCTATGGTCTGTGGAGCCTAATGTCAAAATTCAAATCTGGGTGGGTGGGGGTTGTTACTTTTGTCGCCACACTGTTGAGTGCGATATTAAGCATCAATCAATCATCGATACGGCACGGGTGTGAATCGCGCTGAGATAAATAAAAATTGGAAAAATTATGAGTGGATTTTCACTTGGTCGCGTGGAAGCATTGCCAGGTACTCTTGAAGGTCTGGGTTTTCCTCCTGGCAATGAGCCAGTTTAGCGTAAAACATCAATCAACATGAGACCCCTTTATTTACCCACAATGCAATTCACCCTGCTCTAGTGTCTTCATTAGCTTTCAAGTTCAAGTCTAAATGTATAAGTCAATGTCTTCCATTGTATTCACACCAGCTACAGAATTTTAGATTCATGTTACAAACTATTTATTTCTGAAAAAAGTTGAACGCAACAATATCAAAATATAACATTAAAATGGAAGCAGAACCTTTATATCAGTTCCCATGAATATCAAATTCAATCTATAAAGTTCTGCAGTTTAATCACTCAGGTTGTGAGGTTACAAGGGGATATTGCAGAAAGATTGGGTATTTCTCTTCATCTCAAATCTCATTTCTTTTTTTTTACCTTAACAAAGTCAGTTAATTTTAAATTTGACATGTAAAATTTCCAAAGTTATAATCAATTTGATTCACAGACAAATTCAATAGAGTGTAATATGTGTATATAGTGAATTTGAGTAACATACAATAGAGTGTAAACTGTGTATATACTTTGTTCAAACTGCTTGTATTCTCAATATCTATAGAACTGGATTAAAATAAATGTTAAACAACCTTGATAAGCGGGCACCTGTCTAAACCAACATTTTAATCTTTCTCTGAGATGTTCTGGTATATTGAGGCTTCACTGTACTTGACTGTACTTCACTTACTGATGTCATATTTACTGATGTATTGACTGTTGTATTGACTGATGTATTGACTGTTGTATTGACTGATGTATTGACTGTTGTATTGACTGTTGTATTGACTGATGTATTGACTGTTGCATTGATTGATGCATTGACTGATGTATTGACTGTTGTATTGACTGTTGTGTTGACTGTTGTATTGACTGTTGGATTGACTGTTGGATTGACTGTTGTACTTGACTGATGTATTGACTGTTGCATTGACTGATTCGTTGACTGATGTATTGACTGATGTATTGACTGATGTACTTGACTGATTTATTGACTGATGTGCTGATATTGATATTTACTTCACTTAACATTTTAACTTTTACTGATTTAAAAAGTATTGACTGATGTATTGAATGATGTACTTGACTTTACTTCACTTAACATTTTAAGTTTTACTGATGTCATATTGACTGATGTATTGACTGATTTACATGACTGTATTTCACTTAACATTTTAAGTTTTACGAATGTCCTATTGACTGATGTATTGACTGATGTCATATTGACTGATGTATTGACTGGTGTCATATTGACTGATGTATTGACTGATGTCATATTGACTGATGTATTGACTGATTTACATGACTGTATTTCACTTAACATTTTACGAATGTCCTATTGACTGATGTATTGACTGATGTCATATTGACTGATGGTATATTGACTGATGGCATATTGACTGATGTCATTTCGACTGATGTATTGACTGATGTACATGACTGTATTTCACTTAACATTTTAAGTTTTACTGATGTCATATTTCAAAAGTAAAGTCTTCAAACAGTTTCAAGGCCTATACTTTTTAAGAGACAAAATAAAATTTCAGTATTCTCTTTGAAAATGTCATAAATTTTAAGAGACGATATTATATTATTCTCTTTGAAAATGAGAAATATTAATACAGATTTGAGAAGGATACAATGTTCTATATTTGATGTTAATTTTTGATATAATTGTGATTCCAGGTTAAACACAGAAGTCTACCAGCTTATAAGAAGATCAAAGATTCTCTTGTGAATTCTGATAAACATTTTTACGTCTTTTCGAACGAATTTCATCGGTATGTAGAGCACAATTTTCTCTCTTCTCAAGATATGTCTTAATGGCATAGAAAATAAATATCAAAAAAATATAGTAAATTAATCAATACTGAAATCATTTAGAAAGATGTTGTTTATATATACTTTTTAGCCCAGTAAACCACATGATTTATTACACCAAAAAACAGTTTTGATACGATCAGAAATCTTCCAGTGCTTCAATTATATTACTGATCAAGGCTAACAGTTAACAGACTGTTTCAGCCCCTTTCATTATCACTTGGGCACCATCATGTCACCCACACCATCATGTAACCCGTCACCCACACCATCATGTCACCCACACCATCATGTCACCCACACCATCATGTCTCCCGTCACCCACACCATCATGTCACCCGTCACCCACACCATCATGTCACCCACACCATCATGTCACCCGTCACCCACACCATCATGTCACCCACACCATCATGTCACCCACACCATCATGTCACCCGTCACCCACACCATCATGTCACCCACACCATCATGTCACACACACCATCATGTCACCCGTCACCCACACCATCATGTCACCCACACCATCATGTCACCCACACCATCATGTCACCCACACCACCATGTCACCCACACCATCATGTCACCCACACCACCATGTCACCCACACCATCATGTCACCCACACCATCATGTCACCTGTCACCCACACCATCATGTCACCCACACCATCATGTCACACACACCATCATGTCACCCACACCACCATGTCACCCACACCGTCATGTCACCTGCACCATCATGTCACCCACACCATCATGTCACCCGTCACCCACACCATCATGTCACCCACACCATCATGTCACCCGTCACCCACACCATCATGTCACCCACACCATCATGTCACCCACACCATCATGTCACACACACCATCATGTCACCCGTCACCCACACCATCATGTCACCCACACCATCATGTCACCCACACCATCATGTCACCCACACCACCATGTCACCCACACCATCATGTCACCCACACCACCATGTCACCCACACCATCATGTCACCCACACCATCATGTCACCTGTCACCCACACCATCATGTCACCCACACCATCATGTCACCCACACCACCATGTCACCCACACCACCATGTCACCCACACCGTCATGTCACCTGCACCATCATGTCACCCACACCATCATGTCACACACACCATCATGTCACCCACACTATCATGTCACCCACACCATCATGTCACCCACGACATAATGTCACCCACGCCACCATGTCACCCACGCCATCATGTCACCCACGCCATCATGTCACCCACGCCATCATGTCACCCACGCCATCATGTCACCCACACCATCATGTCACCCACACCATGTCATCCACAGCATCATGTCACCCACACCATATCACCCCCACCACCATGTTACCCACACCATCATGTCACCTCACAATGTCAAACATGTCTCTTTTTTATCTGTTCTTCTAATGATTTCATTCACCCAGGCTCAAAGTCTGTTTAACTTTCAAAAATGAAAACTTTGTCTTCTTCTTATTTGATATTGAGCTGATTACCCCATATTTGCATTGTTTTCCTTCAAGGGGATAGTTTTCCTTTCTTTTTAAAGCATTTGATGGGGAAGAGGGGTATAATTTTGAGTAAATCAAACAATCAGTCATAATTATTCAATTGAATTTACAACTTCCCTGATTTATCTGATCAACATCTCATGGTATTGTATTTATCATTTTTGAATTTTTTTTTTTCTATTTAGAGATACCTATGTTGAGAGGAAAGAGGGTGAATCGGTCAATGATAGAAATGATGGAGCAATTCGTGCATCTGTTCAGTGGTACACCAACCACTTTTCGTCTAGCTCGTCTGCGCCTTCTGTTATTTTACTTACAAATGATGCAGACAATAAGAAAAAGGCCAAAGATCAAAATCTCCTGGCTTTTACTAGTAAGTGAAATTGAAAAGTTTTTGGGACAATTTAAGTGAAAATTACATGTAGCACTTGTATAGACTATGTCAGATTATAAGGTTTATTTAAAAACTAAATTTTTGCTGTTGACGTATAATGGTATATAACCTTACATGTAGCTGTCTAATGCCCCAATGAATCCAATCCTAACCCTGCATGAGCTTACTCTAAATCTTTAATGTAAATATCTTTAATATGCTCGTGCGTGAAGTTATTTTAGTATTATTTGAAAATATTATTTGATTTGATATATTTTAAAAAGGGAATTACTATTTTTCATCAATTTGATATTTTCGAAAGACTTGATAATTTTATTCAATTTGATATTTTCAAAAGACTTAATATTTTAAGTAATTTGATAATTTCAAAGAACTTGATATTTTTAATCGATTTGATATTTTCAAAATACTTGATATTTTTAATCAATTTGATATTTTTAATCAATTTGATATTTTTAATCGATTTGATATTTGTTAATGGAATTAATATTGTTT
>CAXASE010000031.1:0-86000 GCA_963971465.1 Lepidochitona cinerea
ACAGTTAAGCTTCATGGATTTGTTCATTTTTTTACTGGATATAGCCAGAGTAGTTTAATTATTGGGCGATTTCATATATGCACCTATTTTAAATGAAGCTGCTTGGATGGCTTGCTCTATTTATGAGTAATTTTTGTTTGACCATGCAGGGTTTTGTCTTGCCCTGGAGTAAATACAGGTCACCACTATTTAAGCAAGCCTCCCTCACTGTGTTTACATTGCCCCATCTGGTCTCCTAGCCTTATCTCTTTGTAAATAGATAAGACCGGATTTCTTTAAATGTGTTTTTATATTTTCCTTATAACGTCGCCAAGGCATCCCAAACCATTTTAAATCAATTTGGAAGCACTATTATAATCTGAAAACATCTTTTTTAAAAAAGAATCGGTCAAGTAGAACGGATTTTATGTTATTTACCAGAAATGTTGCTGAAAACGACTAAGTCCAAAAATTGAAACTTTTGATTAAATATTTGAAGTACTTATAGAAATGATAGAAAAAATATGTTGCGATATTTCTTCTCCTCTCCTCAAGGGCTTTCAGAAAATATAAATTTAATGTTGATAATTTAATTTCTAAACTATTTACAAATTATTGATGACGTCATAATTTTTTAAACAGCATATATCTTCAAAACTCTTTGACTAATACTGCTTAAAAGAACAAGCATTGTAGATATTGTGTCAGATTGTTTAAATAAAAAGTTACAGGGCATATACTTTATCTGTATAGGACAAGAAGTTTTTTAAGTGTTTTGCGCCTGACCAAATATTGCGTCAAAACCATGCGCCCAATCGAAAAATGACTGATTTGTTACATTTTGAAATTTGCTTGTTTATCCAAATTTGAAATTCGTTTTGTTCTATCTATAATAATAACAAAAATAAAATTTTGAATAATTAAAAATTTGAAATGACGTCAAGGTCACGTGACTTTCACCAAACTTTCAAAATGTTTACACGTGAATGCCATTGAGAGAAACTATAAGAATATGAAGTTTTGCCACTTTAAATTGAACAGTTATTGAGTTATTGGCTTTTTAAAATTTGAATGACGTCAACATTTCGACCAATGGCGAGCTTCTAGAGTTTTCAACAAACGTACTTCAAATTTGCACCGTAGGTGCGCTGAAGTAAGTCCTACCTATGTACTAAATTTGAAGTAATTCCATCAAGTAGTTTTTGAGAAGAAGACCTTTGAAGGTTTAGCAAGGTTCTAAGATGGCCGCCAAAGTGGCGCAAGAACAAAGTTGAAAATACCCTGGTGCATAATTGATTGAAATTCTGTCGACAAATCTGAAGTTTTATAATGCTGAGATTCTTAGTTTCCGAGAAATAGGCTCACAACATCGACGCAAGAAAAACAAAAAGAATACAGAAGAAGAATAATAAACAGTAGAAAAACAATAGATTCAAAGTTAACACTTTGAATCTAATAAACACAACGAAAACAATAGATTCAAAGTTTACACTTTGAATCTAATAATAATAAACACAACGAAAACAATAGATTCAAAGTTTACACTTTGAATCTAATAATAATAAAAAAACAAAAACACTACGAAAGCAATATATTCAAAGCTTAAACTTGTTTTCCGATAAGGAAGGACTCTCTACACAGATTCATCAACCCCGGTTTTTCCTTGGGACACAAGAAGTGCCATAAGTAGTGCCATAAGTATTCCGTGTATCTTCTTTTCTTTTTTTCCTGCACTCCATTGGATTGATTTTCTGGGCGTTTCTATGGTTTTTCTTGAAAGGAAATTGGTTGAATTTATGGCTGGAAACAATTTTGGATGTGATTTGATACCAGGCTAGGCTGGTGGAAGGAGATTTCGAGAATTGTGTGTGCTTAGACCTGTATGTTTACAGTAGGCGCGAACCATGAAAAAGCGCGGACGTCAAAGAAAACATTTTTTTCTTCAAAAGATTGAATTTACAAGAGATGCCGGCAAATATTCTCTTACAGGCCCTTCTAAGATTTATATTTTTGTTTTATTATGCATCGTAGTTTTTAAGTTATTACGTTTTGAATGCAACATTTCCTATAATAACCAAAAGAAAAAGCGCGGACCTCAAAGAAAACATTTGTTAAATTTTAAAGATTTAATTTACGGAAGACGTTGACTGATAAACTGTAACTAGTACATCTCAGCTGTGGAATTTCGATTCATTTGGCTAATTAGTTTTTAAGCTATTGCGTTCTGAATACAGGATTTTCTATAATCATCAAAGGAAAAAGCGCGGACCTTAAAGAAAACATTTTCTATTTTTTTAAGGTTTAATTTACGGAAGACGTTGACTGATAAACTGTATCAAGTACATTTTAGCTGTTAAATTTGGATTCATTCGGGTAAACAGTTTTTAAGTTATAAGGCTTTTAAATATGTGTGACGTCATCAAATCTAAATGTTCGTTTATTACTTATAGAGCCAGTGTTTTCAATTTGTTGATCGTTGAAACTAGTTTTATTTATGCATATTATGTGTTTACACTGAAATATGATATCAGTTTTGCCCTATATCATGTCAATTTTCCTCGGCATATGTGAGAAAGTCCTATAGTACACCTGAAAACGACTAAGTCCAACAATTTAAAATTTGGAACAAAGATTAAAAGTACTTATGGAAATGATACAAAGCATTTGGTGGTATGTTTTTCTTCGTCTTTTCAAGGGCTTTGAGATCATCTATAATAAAAGTAACAAAAATCAGTTTTAGAAAAATTCACACTATATTTGATGACGTCATCAATTTTAAATACCAAATATCTCCTAAGGTTTTTTTACAATAAACCTCAAATTTGCATTCATAATAGATTATGCTTTGAACTATCGAATGTTACAAAATCAGAGCAAATACGTCTGTTTTTAGGGAGAAGAAAAGCTTTACGTATTTTCGACACGATCCAATATGGCGACCAAACCATTCGTCCATTAAAAAAACCGTTGACATTTTGTGACTAACAAATTTCCTTGTCTCTCTGAATTTGAAATCAGTTTTTCTCTATCTATATTATTAGCGAAATTAGCATTTTTATAGATTTAAAAAATTTAAAATGACGTCATGGTCACGTGACTTTGATTTGGATTTTTAAACTTTAGGATATTAGCCAGATTGATGCAATCTCTAGATGTAGAAAGTTTAGTTACTTTAAATTAAATAGTTTTTTAGTTATTGACTTTTGAAAATTTAAGTGATGACGTTAAAATTTCGACCAATAGCGAGCTTCTAGAGTTTTCAACTGAGGTACTTGAAAGTTGCAATCGAGATGCGCTTAAGTAAGTCCTACCTATGTATTAAATTTGAAGAGAATCCATTTAGTGGTTTTGGAGAAGAAGACCTTTGAAGGTTTAGTGCGTTGCCAAGATGGCCGCGAACGTAGCCCTAGTGAAACAATAAAAGTATGCGCATGCATGATTTATTCAAGTTTTGTCGATGAATCCGAATTTTTTTTGCGTTGAGATTTGTAGTTTTTGAGAAATAAGGTTTCAACTTGGCGGAAGAAAAAAAAAAAAAAATAATAATAATAATAAACACAACGAAAACAATAGATTCAAAGTTTACACTTTGAATCTAATAATAATAAACACAACGAAAACAATAGATTCAAAGTTTACACTTTGAATCTAATAATAATAAAAAAACAAAAACACTACGAAAGCAATATATTCAAAGCTTAAACTTGTTTTCCGATAAGGAAGGACTCTCTACACAGATTCATCAACCCCGGTTTTTCCTTGGGACACAAGAAGTGCCATAAGTAGTGCCATAAGTATTCCGTGTATCTTCTTTTCTTTTTTTCCTGCACTCCATTGGATTGATTTTCTGGGCGTTTCTATGTTTTTTCTTGAAAGGAAATTGGTTGAATTTATGGCTGGAAACAATTTTGGATGTGATTTGATACCAGGCTAGGCTGGTGGAAGGAGATTTCGAGAATTGTGTGTGCTTAGACCTGTATGTTTACAGTAGGCGCGAACCATGAAAAAGCGCGGACGTCAAAGAAAACATTTTTTTCTTCAAAAGATTGAATTTACAAGAGATGCCGGCAAATATTCTCTTACAGGCCCTTCTAAGATTTATATTTTTGTTTTATTATGCATCGTAGTTTTTAAGTTATTACGTTTTGAATGCAACATTTCCTATAATAACCAAAAGAAAAAGCGCGGACCTCAAAGAAAACATTTGTTAAATTTTAAAGATTTAATTTACGGAAGACGTTGACTGATAAACTGTAACTAGTACATCTCAGCTGTGGAATTTCGATTCATTTGGCTAATTAGTTTTTAAGCTATTGCGTTCTGAATACAGGATTTTCTATAATCATCAAAGGAAAAAGCGCGGACCTTAAAGAAAACATTTTCTATTTTTTTAAGGTTTAATTTACGGAAGACGTTGACTGATAAACTGTATCAAGTACATTTTAGCTGTTAAATTTGGATTCATTCGGGTAAACAGTTTTTAAGTTATAAGGCTTTTAAATATGTGTGACGTCATCAAATCTAAATGTTCGTTTATTACTTATAGAGCCAGTGTTTTCAATTTGTTGATCGTTGAAACTAGTTTTATTTATGCATATTATGTGTTTACACTGAAATATGATATCAGTTTTGCCCTATATCATGTCAATTTTCCTCGGCATATGTGAGAAAGTCCTATAGTACACCTGAAAACGACTAAGTCCAACAATTTAAAATTTGGAACAAAGATTAAAAGTACTTATGGAAATGATACAAAGCATTTGGTGGTATGTTTTTCTTCGTCTTTTCAAGGGCTTTGAGATCATCTATAATAAAAGTAACAAAAATCAGTTTTAGAAAAATTCACACTATATTTGATGACGTCATCAATTTTAAATACCAAATATCTCCTAAGGTTTTTTTACAATAAACCTCAAATTTGCATTCATAATAGATTATGCTTTGAACTATCGAATGTTACAAAATCAGAGCAAATACGTCTGTTTTTAGGGAGAAGAAAAGCTTTACGTATTTTCGACACGATCCAATATGGCGACCAAACCATTCGTCCAATCAAAAAACCGTTGACATTTTGTGACTAACAAATTTCCTTGTCTCTCTGAATTTGAAATCAGTTTTTCTCTATCTATATTATTAGCGAAATTAGCATTTTTATAGATTTAAAAAATTTAAAATGACGTCATGGTCACGTGACTTTGATTTGGATTTTTAAACTTTAGGATATTAGCCAGATTGATGCAATCTCTAGATGTAGAAAGTTTAGTTACTTTAAATTAAATAGTTTTTTAGTTATTGACTTTTGAAAATTTAAGTGATGACGTTAAAATTTCGACCAATAGCGAGCTTCTAGAGTTTTCAACTGAGGTACTTGAAAGTTGCAATCGAGATGCGCTTAAGTAAGTCCTACCTATGTATTAAATTTGAAGAGAATCCATTTAGTGGTTTTGGAGAAGAAGACCTTTGAAGGTTTAGTGCGTTGCCAAGATGGCCGCGAACGTAGCCCTAGTGAAACAATAAAAGTATGCGCATGCATGATTTATTCAAGTTTTGTCGATGAATCCGAATTTTTTTTGCGTTGAGATTTGTAGTTTTTGAGAAATAAGGTTTCAACTTGGCGGAAGAAAAAAAAAAAAAAAAAATAATAATAATAAACACAACGAAAACAATAGATTCAAAGTTTACACTTTGAATCTAATAATAATAAACACAACGAAAACAATAGATT
Source organism: Lepidochitona cinerea (assembly GCA_963971465.1). Classification (NCBI taxonomy): domain Eukaryota; kingdom Metazoa; phylum Mollusca; class Polyplacophora; order Chitonida; family Tonicellidae; genus Lepidochitona; species Lepidochitona cinerea. The sequence goes on from CAXASE010000031.1 coordinate 5,705, forward strand.
CAAAGTTTACACTTTGAATCTAATAATAATAAAAAAACAAAAACACTACGAAAGCAATATATTCAAAGCTTAAACTTGTTTTCCGATAAGGAAGGACTCTCTACACAGATTCATCAACCCCGGTTTTTCCTTGGGACACAAGAAGTGCCATAAGTAGTGCCATAAGTATTCCGTGTATCTTCTTTTCTTTTTTTCCTGCACTCCATTGGATTGATTTTCTGGGCGTTTCTATGGTTTTTCTTGAAAGGAAATTGGTTGAATTTATGGCTGGAAACAATTTTGGATGTGATTTGATACCAGGCTAGGCTGGTGGAAGGAGATTTCGAGAATTGTGTGTGCTTAGACCTGTATGTTTACAGTAGGCGCGAACCATGAAAAAGCGCGGACGTCAAAGAAAACATTTTTTTCTTCAAAAGATTGAATTTACAAGAGATGCCGGCAAATATTCTCTTACAGGCCCTTCTAAGATTTATATTTTTGTTTTATTATGCATCGTAGTTTTTAAGTTATTACGTTTTGAATGCAACATTTCCTATAATAACCAAAAGAAAAAGCGCGGACCTCAAAGAAAACATTTGTTAAATTTTAAAGATTTAATTTACGGAAGACGTTGACTGATAAACTGTAACTAGTACATCTCAGCTGTGGAATTTCGATTCATTTGGCTAATTAGTTTTTAAGCTATTGCGTTCTGAATACAGGATTTTCTATAATCATCAAAGGAAAAAGCGCGGACCTTAAAGAAAACATTTTCTATTTTTTTAAGGTTTAATTTACGGAAGACGTTGACTGATAAACTGTATCAAGTACATTTTAGCTGTTAAATTTGGATTCATTCGGGTAAACAGTTTTTAAGTTATAAGGCTTTTAAATATGTGTGACGTCATCAAATCTAAATGTTCGTTTATTACTTATAGAGCCAGTGTTTTCAATTTGTTGATCGTTGAAACTAGTTTTATTTATGCATATTATGTGTTTACACTGAAATATGATATCAGTTTTGCCCTATATCATGTCAATTTTCCTCGGCATATGTGAGAAAGTCCTATAGTACACCTGAAAACGACTAAGTCCAACAATTTAAAATTTGGAACAAAGATTAAAAGTACTTATGGAAATGATACAAAGCATTTGGTGGTATGTTTTTCTTCGTCTTTTCAAGGGCTTTGAGATCATCTATAATAAAAGTAACAAAAATCAGTTTTAGAAAAATTCACACTATATTTGATGACGTCATCAATTTTAAATACCAAATATCTCCTAAGGTTTTTTTACAATAAACCTCAAATTTGCATTCATAATAGATTATGCTTTGAACTATCGAATGTTACAAAATCAGAGCAAATACGTCTGTTTTTAGGGAGAAGAAAAGCTTTACGTATTTTCGACACGATCCAATATGGCGACCAAACCATTCGTCCAATCAAAAAACCGTTGACATTTTGTGACTAACAAATTTCCTTGTCTCTCTGAATTTGAAATCAGTTTTTCTCTATCTATATTATTAGCGAAATTAGCATTTTTATAGATTTAAAAAATTTAAAATGACGTCATGGTCACGTGACTTTGATTTGGATTTTTAAACTTTAGGATATTAGCCAGATTGATGCAATCTCTAGATGTAGAAAGTTTAGTTACTTTAAATTAAATAGTTTTTTAGTTATTGACTTTTGAAAATTTAAGTGATGACGTTAAAATTTCGACCAATAGCGAGCTTCTAGAGTTTTCAACTGAGGTACTTGAAAGTTGCAATCGAGATGCGCTTAAGTAAGTCCTACCTATGTATTAAATTTGAAGAGAATCCATTTAGTGGTTTTGGAGAAGAAGACCTTTGAAGGTTTAGTGCGTTGCCAAGATGGCCGCGAACGTAGCCCTAGTGAAACAATAAAAGTATGCGCATGCATGATTTATTCAAGTTTTGTCGATGAATCCGAATTTTTTTTGCGTTGAGATTTGTAGTTTTTGAGAAATAAGGTTTCAACTTGGCGGAAGAAAAAAAAAAAAAAAAATAATAATAATAAACACAACGAAAACAATAGATTCAAAGTTTACACTTTGAATCTAATAATAATAAACACAACGAAAACAATAGATTCAAAGTTTACACTTTGAATCTAATAATAATAAAAAAACAAAAACACTACGAAAGCAATATATTCAAAGCTTAAACTTGTTTTCCGATAAGGAAGGACTCTCTACACAGATTCATCAACCCCGGTTTTTCCTTGGGACACAAGAAGTGCCATAAGTAGTGCCATAAGTATTCCGTGTATCTTCTTTTCTTTTTTTCCTGCACTCCATTGGATTGATTTTCTGGGCGTTTCTATGGTTTTTCTTGAAAGGAAATTGGTTGAATTTATGGCTGGAAACAATTTTGGATGTGATTTGATACCAGGCTAGGCTGGTGGAAGGAGATTTCGAGAATTGTGTGTGCTTAGACCTGTATGTTTACAGTAGGCGCGAACCATGAAAAAGCGCGGACGTCAAAGAAAACATTTTTTTCTTCAAAAGATTGAATTTACAAGAGATGCCGGCAAATATTCTCTTACAGGCCCTTCTAAGATTTATATTTTTGTTTTATTATGCATCGTAGTTTTTAAGTTATTACGTTTTGAATGCAACATTTCCTATAATAACCAAAAGAAAAAGCGCGGACCTCAAAGAAAACATTTGTTAAATTTTAAAGATTTAATTTACGGAAGACGTTGACTGATAAACTGTAACTAGTACATCTCAGCTGTGGAATTTCGATTCATTTGGCTAATTAGTTTTTAAGCTATTGCGTTCTGAATACAGGATTTTCTATAATCCTCAAAGGAAAAAGCGCGGACCTTCAAGAAAACATTTTCTATTTTTTTAAGGTTTAATTTACGGAAGACGTTGACTGATAAACTGTATCAAGTACATTTTAGCTGTTAAATTTGGATTCATTCGGGTAAACAGTTTTTAAGTTATAAGGCTTTTAAATATGTGTGACGTCATCAAATCTAAATGTTCGTTTATTACTTATAGAGCCAGTGTTTTCAATTTGTTGATCGTTGAAACTAGTTTTATTTATGCATATTATGTGTTTACACTGAAATATGATATCAGTTTTGCCCTATATCATGTCAATTTTCCTCGGCATATGTGAGAAAGTCCTATAGTACACCTGAAAACGACTAAGTCCAACAATTTAAAATTTGGAACAAAGATTAAAAGTACTTATGGAAATGATACAAAGCATTTGGTGGTATGTTTTTCTTCGTCTTTTCAAGGGCTTTGAGATCATCTATAATAAAAGTAACAAAAATCAGTTTTAGAAAAATTCACACTATATTTGATGACGTCATCAATTTTAAATACCAAATATCTCCTAAGGTTTTTTTACAATAAACCTCAAATTTGCATTCATAATAGATTATGCTTTGAACTATCGAATGTTACAAAATCAGAGCAAATACGTCTGTTTTTAGGGAGAAGAAAAGCTTTACGTATTTTCGACACGATCCAATATGGCGACCAAACCATTCGTCCATTAAAAAAACCGTTGACATTTTGTGACTAACAAATTTCCTTGTCTCTCTGAATTTGAAATCAGTTTTTCTCTATCTATATTATTAGCGAAATTAGCATTTTTATAGATTTAAAAAATTTAAAATGACGTCATGGTCACGTGACTTTGATTTGGATTTTTAAACTTTAGGATATTAGCCAGATTGATGCAATCTCTAGATGTAGAAAGTTTAGTTACTTTAAATTAAATAGTTTTTTAGTTATTGACTTTTGAAAATTTAAGTGATGACGTTAAAATTTCGACCAATAGCGAGCTTCTAGAGTTTTCAACTGAGGTACTTGAAAGTTGCAATCGAGATGCGCTTAAGTAAGTCCTACCTATGTATTAAATTTGAAGAGAATCCATTTAGTGGTTTTGGAGAAGAAGACCTTTGAAGGTTTAGTGCGTTGCCAAGATGGCCGCGAACGTAGCCCTAGTGAAACAATAAAAGTATGCGCATGCATGATTTATTCAAGTTTTGTCGATGAATCCGAATTTTTTTTGCGTTGAGATTTGTAGTTTTTGAGAAATAAGGTTTCAACTTGGCGGAAGAAAAAAAAAAAAAAAAAATAATAATAACTAGAAATTGCTGAAGCAATTGCGATTCAAAGTGTGAAGTCGAATAGATCCGTACATTACTTGAAGTTTTTACGAAAAGTAATTTAAGCGACGAAAAAGTACATGTTTTAATATAAACACCAAAAAAAGCGCGGACGTGAAAGAAAGCATACTCTCGTATTAAAGATTGATTTTTCGAAACACGTTGACAAATACACTGTAACAAGTACTTCTTAACTGCAAAGTTTCTATCATTCTGCTCAGTAGATTTCAGGTTATACGGTTTTGAAAAAATATGTGAAATTATCAAATCTAATCATAAGTTTATTACTAATAGAACCAATATTTTCAATTTCTTGATATTTGAAACTAGTTTCTTTATTGCATATTATGTTGTTGTACTGGAATATGATATCATGTTTATATCTTTGGACTGAATATTCAACTGCGCTCGAAATTTCACTAAAGGACGAGTTGGGTTTAAAGTGGCAAAAGCTGCCAACTTTTTTTATATTTTTCCGTTAAAACAAAATTTCAAAACTAATGGCTATTTTTGCAAACAGTACAAATAAAGAGTTTTTCGTTAACACCACCCTCTGAATTGCACGTTAAAGTGGCATGATTGCCAAAATGCTGATATTTTGACGTAAAAACAGAATGTTGAAATAATTGTCTATTTTTCTCAAGACGTATAATTCAGAAGCTTTTTATTGCTTCTAGTCTCGAAAATGTACGATAAAGTATTGTTTTGAACTTTGGATTAGAATGAATGAATGGTCGTCCCGGTTATTTAATTTTTTTTTTACTTTTCGAACACGTTTTCGGTTCGTACATGCCACTTACTGTATGGATTTTCCTCATTCCAACACCAATCATTTATTTTTTCGGTAGTCTTCAAAGCCTATAACTGTCGTGACGATCAAAAATTATGAAAAAAAATGTGAATTTTGGCAGCTTATGGCATTTTAAGTAATTGCTTATAAATACCAAAGACCCCAAAACAAACTCCTGTATCCCGGCTAAGGTAGTCATTCTCAGGGGGCGTGCCGATATCGATATATGGCTAAACTGGGAATACAACAGCAGCGCCGGCTTATTCAAGTCAAGTTCAGTCATTCGACGAAAATAAGGTTTAAGAATCAATAAGAAATACAGGGGAAATGACCAAGGACATAACAAAGTAGTCTTGGTGCGCTCCCGGGGGCAGAAAAGGGACCGACGGGCGAAACTGAATGGGAAAGATCAGTCATATAGCGTAGTACTTACGACTCAAAATGGCCGGCTTACATTCAGTTTCAAAATAAACAGCGGTATATTCGAGTTAATCCAAAATATACACTAATTTAATAAGTTTGATTCAGTGTGGTTGGTTTAGTATTTCGATAAGATGCAAATTCCCCTTTTATCTTGACAATCGATATTTATGAGAAAGCCCATATGCCACTTTAAGGCTACTTTGCCTATTTAAACAAAATACAGGTGAATTAGTCAGTATCGATATCAAACATTTTATACAATTATGAGGGTGATTTTTATTAATTGTTTCTCAAATTTATAAACTTTATAGCGGCATCCCAGCGCTTTTTCCAAAATGGACATTTGGCTCTGAACAAACATCGGCTTACCGGTGTTTCCCTTGAATTTCTCACCCTGGCTGAAGGCCTGGCATGCGGGCGCGTGTGTGAACGTTCGCTAGCCGCGCCCATTAAGAACAATATGATAAAATACGCAGATCAGAACAGATTAAATAATTTGTTTTAAGATAATATCAAATTATGTGTCCTTAGTGTATTTTGTGCTACCATACCTATTATGGTTTAACTTTACCTTGTATATCTCTCAAGCTGTACTTTGTATATATCACATGGAGCCTTTCATACTGAAATACAGGGATTGAAAGGTTACGCTTATTTTCCTACACAGCTTCATGATAACATCCGGTTTTTCCTAGGGACACAAGAAGTGCCACAAGTAGTGCCATAAGTATTCCGTGTATCTTCTTTTCTCTTTTTCCTGCATTGATTTTCTGGGCGTTTCTATGGTTTTTCTTGAAAGGAAATTGAATGAATTTATGGCTGGAAACAATTTTGGATGTGATATGAGACCAGGCTAGGCTGGTGGAAGGAGATTTGGAGAATTGTGTGTGCTTAGACCTGTATGTTTACAGTAGGCGCGAACCATGAAAAAGCGCGGACGTCAAAGAAAACATTTTTTTCTTCAAAAGATTGAATTTACAAGAGATGCCGGCAAATATTCTCTTACAGGCCCTTCTTAGATTTATATTTTTGTTTTATTATGCATCGTAGTTTTTAAGTTATTACGTTTTGAATGCAAGATTTCCTATAATAACCAAAAGAAAAAGCGCGGACCTCAAAGAAAACATTTGTTAAATTTTAAAGATTTAATTTACGGAAGACGTTGACTGATAAACTGTAACTAGTACATCTCAGCTGTGGAATTTCGATTCATTTGGCTAATTAGTTTTTAAGCTATTGCGTTCTGAATACAGGATTTTCTATAATCCTCAAAGGAAAAAGCGCGGACCTTCAAGAAAACATTTTCTATTTTTTTAAGGTTTAATTTACGGAAGACGTTGACTGATAAACTGTATCAAGTACATTTTAGCTGTTAAATTTGGATTCATTCGGGTAAACAGTTTTTAAGTTATAAGGCTTTTAAATATGTGTGACGTCATCAAATCTAAATGTTCGTTTATTACTTATAGAGCCAGTGTTTTCAATTTGTTGATCGTTGAAACTAGTTTTATTTATGCATATTATGTGTTTACACTGACATATGATATCAGTTTTGCCCTATATCATGTCAATTTTCCTCGGCATATGTGAGAAAGTCCTATAGTACACCTGAAAACGACCAAGTCCAACAATTTAAAATTTGGAACAAAGATTAAAAGTACTTATGGAAATGATACAAAGCATTTGGCGGTATGTTTTTCTTCGTCTTTTCAAGGGCTTTGAGATCATCTATAATAAAAGTAACAAAAATCAGTTTTAGAAAAATTCACACTATATTTGATGACGTCATCAATTTTAAATACCAAATATCTCCTAAGGTTTTTTTTACAATAAACCTCAAATTTGCATTCATAATAGATTATGCTTTGAACTATCTATTGTTACAAAATCAGAGCAAATACTTCTTTTTTTAGGGAGAAGAAAAGATTTACGTATTTGAAACACGATCCAATATGGCGGCCAAACAATTGGTCCAATCAAAAAACCGTTGGCATTTTGTGAACAACAAATTGTCTTGTCTCTCTAAATTTGAAATCGGTTTCTTTCTATCTATATTATTAGCGAAATTAGCATTTTCATAGATTTTAAATATTTAAAATGACGTCATGGTCACGTGACTTTGATTTGGATGTTACAACTTTAGGATATTAGGCAGATTGATGCAATCTATAGTTGTAGAAAGTTTTGTTACGCTAACTTAAATAGTTTTTTAGTTATTGACTTTGGAAAATTTAAGTGATTTTGTCAACATTTCGACCAATAGCGAGCTTCTGGAGTTTTCAAGTGAGATACTTGAAAGTTGCAATCAAGATGCGCTGAAGTAAGTCCAACCTATGTATTTAATTTGAAGTGAATCCATTGAGTGGTTTTGGAGAAGAAGACCTTTGAAGGTTTAGTGCGTTGCCAAGATGGCCGCGAACGTAGCCCTCGAGAAACAATAAAAGTATGCGCATGCATGATTCATTCAAGTTTTGTCGACAGATCCGAAGTTTTAGTGAGTTGAGATTTGTAGTTTTTGAGAAAAAAGGTTTCAACTTGGCGGAAGAAAAAAAAATAATAATAACTAGAAATTGCTGAAGCAATTGCGATTCAAAGTGTGAAGTCGAATAGATCCGTACATTACTTGAAGTTTTTACGAAAAGTAATTTAAGCGACGAATAAGTACATTTTTTAATATAAATACCAGAAAAAAGAAAAAGCGCGGACCTGAAAGAAAGCATTTTCCCGTATTAAAGATTGACTTTTCGAAACACGTTGACAACTACACTGTAACAAATACTTCTTAACTGCAAAGTTTCTATCATTCTGCTGAGTAGATTTCAGGTTATAAGGTTTTTAAAAAATGTGTGAAATTATTAAATCTAATCGTTAGTTTATTAATAATAGAACCAATATTTTCAATTTCTTGATATTTGAAACTAGTTTCTTTAATGCATATTATGTTGTTGTACTGGAATATGATATGATTTTTATATCTTTGGACTGAATATTGAACTGCGCTCTAAATTTCACTTAAGGACGAGTTGGGTTTAAAGTGGCAAGAACTGCCGACTTTTTTATATTTTTCCGTTAAAATAAAATTTCTAAATTAATGGCTATTTTTTGCAAACAGTACCAATAAAGAGTATTTCCTTAACACCACCCTCTGAATTACACGTTAAGTAATTGTTTAGAAATATCAAAGATACAAAAACAAACTCATGTATCCCGAATGAGGTAGGCATTAAAAAATCAGCGGGCTTGCCGATCTCCACAGCAGTGCCGGCTTATTCGATTCAAGTCCAGTCATTCGACGAAAATAAGACTCAAGAATCAATACCGGGGAAATGACCAAGGACATAACAAAGTAGTCTCTGTGCGGTCCCGGGGGCAGACAAGGGACCGGCAGGCGAGCTGAATGGGAGAGATCAGCCGTATAGCCTAGTACTTAAGACGCAAAATGGCCCGCCTACATTTAATTTCAAAACAAACAGCGGTAACTTCGAGTTAATCCAAAGTATACACTCATTTAATAAGTTTTATTCGGAGTGGTTGGTTTAGTATTCAATAAGATGCAAATTCCCTTTTTATCTTGACAATCGAAATTTATGAGAAAGCCCTTATGCCACTTTAAGGCTACTTAGCCTATTTAAACAAATTACAGGTGAATTAGTCAGTATCGATATCAAATATTTTATACAGTTATAAGGGTGATTTTTATTAATTGTTTCTCAAAATTATAAACTTTATATCGGCATCCCATCGCTTTTTTCCAAAATGGACATTTGGCTCTGAACAAACCTCGGCTTACCGGTGTTTCCCTTGAAATTCTCACCCTGGCTGAAGGCCAGGCATGGGGGCGTGTGTGTGAACGTTCGCTAGCCGCGCCCCATCAGAACAATTTGATAAAATACGCAGATCAGAACAGATTCAATAATTTGTTTTAAGCTAAAATCAAATTATGTGTCCTTAGTGTATTTTGTGCTATCACACCTATTATGGTTTAACTTTACCTTGTATACCTCTCAAGCTGTACATTGTATATATCACATGGAGCCTTTCATACTGAAATAAAGGGATTGAAAGCTTACGCTTGTTTTCCAACTAGAGATCACTACACAGTTTCATGACAACATCCGGACAAGAAGTGCCATAAGTAGTGCCATAAGTATTCCGTGTATCTTCTTTTCTCTTTTTCCTGCACTCCATTGGATTGATTTTCTGGGCGTTTCTATGGTTTTTCTTGAAAGGAAATTGGTTGAATTTAAGGCTGGAAACAATTTTTAATGTGATGTGAGACCAGGTTAGATGGAAGGAGATTTTGAGTATTGTGTGTGCTTAGACCTGTATGTTTACAGTAGGCGCGCAACATGAAAAAGCGCGGACGTCAAAGTAAACATTTTTTTCTTTCAAAGATTGAATTTACGGAAGATGCCGGCAAATATTCTCTTACAGGCCCTTCTTAGATTTATATTTTCGTTTTATTTTGCAAAGTAGTTTTAAGTTATTACGTTTTGAATGCAAGATTTCCTATAATAACCAAAAGAAAAAGCGCGGACCTCAAAGAAAACATTTGTTAAATTTTAAAGATTTAATTTACGGAAGATGTTGACTGATAAACTGTAACTAGTACATCTCAGCTGTGGAATTTTGTTTCATTCGGCTTAACGGTTTTAAAGTTAAATGGCTTTTAAGAATAGGTGACGTCATCAAATCTAAAAGTTAGTTTATTGCTTATAAAATTAGTATTTTCAATTTGATGATCGTTGAAACTAGTTTTATTTATGCATATTATGTGTTTACACTGAAATATGATATCAGTTTTGCCCTATATCATGTCAATTTTCCTCGGCATATACCAGAAAGCCTTATAATATGCCTGAAAACGACTAAGTCCAAGAATTTAAATTTTTGAACAAAGATTAAAAATGCTTATAACAACCATAGAAAATATATGGCGCTTTCAAGGACTTTCAGATGATATACAATAAAAGTAACTAAAGTCAATTTTTCTTCCTATCTATACTATTTGCGAAATTAGCAATTTTACCGATTTTAACATTTTAAGATGACGTCATGGTCACGTGACTTGATTTGAATTTTACAATTTCAGAAAATTAGTCAGATTGATGCAATCCATAGAAGTAGAAAGTTTTGTTACTTTAAGTTAAATAGTTTTTTAGTTATTTACTTTTGAAAATTTAAGTGATGACGTCAAAATTTCGACCAAAAGCGAGCTTATAGAGTTTTCCACTGAGGTAGTTGAAAGTTTCAATCAGAATGCGCTGAAGTAAGTCCTACCTATGTATTAAATTTGAAGTGAATTCATTGAGTGCTTTTGGAGAAGAAGACCTTTGAAGGTTTAGTGCGGTGCCAAGATGGCCGCGAGCGTAGCCCTAGCAAAACATAAAAAATGGGCGCATGCAAGATTGATTGAAAATCTGTCGAGAAATCTGAAATTTTTAAGTGTTGCGATTTGTAGTTTTCAAGAAATAGGCTTTCAACATCGGGGCAAGGAGAAAAAAAATAATAATAATAATAATAATAATAATAATAAACACGACGAAAACAATAGATTCAAAGTTTACACTTTGAATCTAATAATAATAAACACGACGAAAACAATAGATTCAAAGTTTACACTTTGAATCTAATAAACACAACGAAAACAATAGATTCAAAGTTTACACTTTGAATCTAATAATAGCAATTAAAGAAAAACACTACGAAAGCAATATATTCAAAGCTTAAACTTGTTTTCCGATAAGGAAGGACTCTCTACACAGATTCATCAACCCCGTTTTTTCCTTGGGACACAAGAAGTGCCATAAGTAGTGCCATAAGTATTCCGTGTATCTTCTTTTCTCTTTTTCCTGCACTCCTTTGGATTGATTTTCTGGGCGTTTCTATGTTTTTTCTTGACAGGAAATTGGTTGAATTTAAGGCTGGAAACAATTTTGGATGTGATTTGATACCAGGCTAGGCTGGTGGAAGGAGATTTCGAGAATTGTGTGTGCTTAGACCTGTATGTTTACAGTAGGCGCGCAACATGAAAAAGCGCGGACGTCAAAGAAAACATTTTTTTCTTTCAAAGATTGAATTTACGGAAGATGCCGGCAAATATTCTCTTACAGGCCCTTCTTAGATTTATGTTTTCTTTTTATTTTGCAAAGTAGTTTTAAGCTATTACGTTTTGAATGCAAGATTTCCTATAATAACCAAAAGAAAAAGCGCGGACCTCAAAGAAAACATTTGTTAAATTTTAAAGATTTAATTTACGGAAGACGTTGACTGATAAACTGTAACTAGTACATCTCAGCTGTGGAATTTCGATTCATTTGGCTAATTAGTTTTTAAGCTATTGCGTTCTGAATACAGGATTTTCTATAATCATCAAAGGAAAAAGCGCGGACCTTAAAGAAAACATTTTCTATTTTTGTAAGGTTTAATTTACGGAAGACGTTGACTGATAAACTGTATCAAGTACATTTTAGCTGTCAAATTTGGATTCATTCGGGTAAACAGTTTTTAAGTTATAAGGCTTTTAAATATGTGTGACGTCATCAAATCTAAATGTTCGTTTATTACTTATAGAGCCAGTGTTTTCAATTTGTTGATCGCTGAAACTAGTTTTATTTATGCATATTATGTGTTTACACTGACATATGATATCAGTTTTGCCCTATATCATGTCAATTTTCCTCGGCATATGTGAGAAAGTCCTATAGTACACCTGAAAACGACCAAGTCCAACAATTTAAAATTTGGAACAAAGATTAAAAGTACTTATGGAAATGATACAAAGCATTTGGCGGTATGTTTTACTTCGTATTTTCAAGGGCTTTGAGATCATCTATAATAAAAGTAACAAAAATCAGTTTTAGAAAAATTCACACTATATTTGATGACGTCATCAATTTTAAATACCAAATATCTCCTAAGGTTTTTTTACAATAAACCTCAAATTTGCATTCATAATAGACTATGCTTTGAACTATCTATTGTTACAAAATCAGAGCAAATACTTCTTTTTTTAGGGAGAAGAAAAGATTTACGTATTTGAAACACGATCCAATATGGCGGCCAAACCATTGGTCCAATCAAAAAACCGTTGGCATTTTGTGAACAACAAATTGTCTTGTCTCTCTAAATTTTAAATCGGTTTCTTTCTATCTATATTATTAGCGAAATTAGCATTTTCATAGATTTTAAATATTTAAAATGACGTCATGGTCACGTGACTTTGATTTGGATGTTACAACTTTAGGATATTAGGCACATTGATGCAATCTATAGTTGTAGAAAGTTTTGTTACGCTAACTTAAATAGTTTTTTAGTTATTGACTTTGGAAAATTTAAGTGATTTTGTCAACATTTCGACCAATAGCGAGCTTCTGGAGTTTTCAAGTGAGATACTTGAAAGTTGCAATCAAGATGCGCTGAAGTAAGTCCAACCTATGTATTTAATTTGAAGTGAATCCATTGAGTGGTTTTGGAGAAGAAGACCTTTGAAGGTTTAGTGCGTTGCCAAGATGGCCGCGAACGTAGCCCTCGAGAAACAATAAAAGTATGCGCATGCATGATTCATTCAAGTTTTGTCGACAGATCCGAAGTTTTAGTGAGTTGAGATTTGTAGTTTTTGAGAAAAAAGGTTTCAACTTGGCGGAAGAAAAAAAAAAAAATAATAATAATAATAATAACTAGAAATTGCTGAAGCAATTGCGATTCAAAGTGTGAATCCGAACAGATAAGAGTTCCACATACTCCTTGACTTTTTCTAGAAAAGTAATTGAAAGCGCCGAAAAGATATACATGCTTTTCGTTAATCGCCAAAAGAAAAAGCGCGGACGTGAAAGAAAATTCTTTAAATTTTGAAGATTCAATTCACGGAAGACGTCGGCTGAGAAACTGTATCTAGTGCATCATCGCGGTGAAATTTCGATTCATTTGGCTAATTAGTTTTTAAGTTATTGCGTTCTGAATACAGGATTTTCTATAATCATCAAAGGAAAAAGCGCGGACCTTAAAGAAAACATTTTCTATTTTTTAAAGGTATAATTCACGGAAGACGTTGACTGATAAACTGTATCTACTGCATCTTTGCTGTGAAATTTCGATTCATTTGGCTAATTATTTTTTGAGTTATAACGTTTTGAATACAGGATTCTCGTTAATCACCAAACGAAAAAGCGCGGACGTGAAAGAAGACATTCTTTAAATTTTGAAAATTTTATTTATGGAAGACGTTGACAGATAAACTGTATCTATTACATCTTACCTGAGAAATTTTGATTCATTTGGCTAAAGAGTTTTTAAGTTATTGCGTTCTGAATATAGTATTTTCTATAATCATCAAAGGAAAAAGCGCGGACCTGAAAGAAAACATTTTTTAATTTTTAAAGATTTAATTTATGGAAGACGTTGACTGATAAACTGTATGAAGTACATCTTAGCTGTTAAATTTGGATTCATTCGGGTAAACAGTTTTTAAGTTATAAGGCTTTTAAATATGTGTGACGTCATCAAATCTAAATGTTCGTTTATTACTTATAGAGCCAGTGTTTTCAATTTGTTGATCGTTGAAACTAGTTTTATTTATGCATATTATGTGTTTACACTGATATATGTTATCGGTTTTGTTCTATAATGCGTCATATTTCCTCGGCATATGTGAAAAAGTCCAATAGTACACCTAAAAACGACCAAGTCCAACAATTTAAATTTTGGAACAAAGATTAAAAGTACTTATCAAAATGATAGAACGCATTTGGCGGTATGTTTTTCTTCATCATTTCAAGGGCTTTGAGATGATTTATAATAAAAGTAACAAAAATCAGTTTTAGAAAAATTCACACTATTATTGATGACGTCATCAATTTAAAATACCAAATATCTCCTAAGGTTTTTATACAATAAACTTCAAATTTGCATTCATAATAGATTATGCATGGAACTATTGAATTTTACAAAATCAGAGCAAATACTTGTTTTTTTAGGAAGAAGAAAAGCTTTACGTATTTGGAACACGATCCAATATGGCGGCCAAACCATTCGTCCAATCAAAAAACCGTTGACATTTTGTGATCAACAAATTTCCTTGTCTCTTTGAATTTGAAATAAGTTTTTCTCTATCTATATTATTAGCGAAATTAGCATTTTTATAGATTTTAAAAATTTAAAATGACGTCATGGTCATGTGACTTTGATTTGGATTTTACAACTTTGGGATATTAGGCAGATTGATGCATTCTATGGATGTAGAAAGTTTTGTTGCTTTAAATTAAATAGTTTTTTAGTTATTGACTTTGGAAAATTTAAGTGATTTTGTCAACATTTCGACCAATAGCGAGCTTCTGGAGTTTTCAAGTGAGATACTTGAAAGTTGCAATCAAGATGCGCTGAAGTAAGTCCAACCTATGTATTTAATTTGAAGTGAATCCATTGAGTGGTTTTTTAGAAGAAGACCTTTGAAGGTTTAGTGCGTTGCCAAGATGGCCGCGAACGCAGCCCTCGAGAAACAATAAAAGTATGCGCATGCATGATTCATTCAAGTTTTGTCGACAGATCCGAAGTTTTAGTGAGTTGAGATTTGTAGTTTTTGAGAAAAAAGGTTTCAACTTGGCGGAAGAAAAAAAAAAAATAATAATAATAATAAACACAACGAAAACAATAGATTCAAAGTTTACACTTTGAATCTAATAATAATAACTAGAAATTGCTAAAGCAATTGCGATTCAAAGTGTGAAGTCGAATAGATCACGATTTTTTAAGTAATTTAAGAGACAAAAACAGTACATGTTTTAATATAAAGGCCTTAAGGAAGAAACGCGGACAAGAAAGAAAACATTTTTTTGAAGATTAAGTTTTCGGAAGAGGTTGACTTATACACTGTAACAAGTACTTCTTAGCTGTATAGTTTCGTTTCATTCTGCTGAGTAGTTTTTAAGTTATTACGTTTTGAAAACAATTTTTGCCTATAATCACCTAAAGAAAAAGCGCGGATCACACATTGAAAATTTTCCGTAAAGTAATTTAAGAGCCAAAAACAATACATGTTTTCTGCAAATCGCCGAGAAGAAAGGACGAGGAAGTGAAAGAAAACATGTTGGGGTTTAAATGATTCAATATACGGAAGACGTTAACTGATAAACTCTACCTAGTACATCTTCGCTGTGAATTTTTTATTTATTCAGCTAAACAGTTTTTAAGTGGCATGAGCTGCCAAACTTTATAGTTGCTGATCGTCACGACATTAAGAGGCTTGGAAGGCTATCGAAAAACTAAATGATTGGCGTTGGAATGAGGAAAATCCATACAGTATGTGGCCTGCACGAACCGAAAATGTGTTCGGAAAGTAAACAAAATTTAAATAACCGGGACGACCATTCATTCATTTATTCCAAGCCAAAGTTAGTTCTAAACAATGCTTTATCGTACAGTATCGAGACTAGAAGCACTAAAAAGCTTCTGAATTATACGTCTTGAGAAAAATAGCCAATAATTTCAACATTCTGTTTTAACGTCAAAATATCAACATTTTGGCAGCTCATGCCACTGAATACAGGATTTTCTATACTCCCCAAAGGAAAAAGTGTGGACGTGAAAGAAAACATTCTTTAAATTTGTTTATAGATTTAACTTACGGAAGACGTTGACTGAAAAATTTGCATCTAGTACATCTTTCCTGAGAAATTCGATTCATTCAGCTAAACAATTTTTAAGTTAAAAGGCTTTTCAAAATGTGTGACATTGTAAATGTAAATGTTAGTTTATTGCTTATAGAACCAGTGTTTTCAATTTGTTGATCCTTGAAACTGGTTTTATTTATGTGCATTATGGGTTTGTACTGAAATACATCAGTTGGCCTATATTATGTCAATTTTCCTCGGCATTTAGGAAAAAGCCCTATAATAAACCTGAAATAATTGAAATGCTTGATTAATTTCTTTTTTAAGTAATTTATATGGTAGAAAACAATATGTTGATATTTTTCTTCTCCTCTTATCAAGGGCTTTCAGATGGTATTGATTTAATGTTGATAAAATAGCTTTTAAAACATTTAGTAACTATAGATAACGTCATGATTGTTTAAACAGCATTTATCTTCAAAAAGGTTTGACCATGTTGCCCAAAATTTTCAAATCTATACGACCATGTGTGAGTTTATTTAAATCCAAAAGGACAAAGCAAATGCGTTATTTTGTTAGGAGATTTATTCAAATGTTTGGAACCGCGTCCGATATGACGGCTGAACTCGGTTTTGTCCTATCTGTAATATTAGCTAAAACAGGTTTTTGAAAAAAATTCAAAATTTCAATATGGCCTTAAGGGCGCTGGATTCCATACACACAAATGCAAAAGAAGGCTTAGTTTTGGATTGCTAAAAACCACATAAATGTGAAGTTTCGTGATATTTGACTAATTATTTCTTGTATCATAAGCATTTGAAAAATAAATTGTAACTTGTTACGCCATAATTTTGACCAATGGAAATCCTTAGAAGTTTTAGTTAGATATTGCTCAAATCTAGCCTCATTACATGTATTTGCTGGAGAGACTTGGTTATGTATGCAAAATTTGATCCGGATCATCAAAGGCCATTGAAGGTTTAGCAAGGAAGCAAAATGGCCGCCGAAGTGGCGCAAGACAAAATTCGAAAATACACGGATGCTTAATTGATTGAAATTCTGTCGAGGAATCTTAAGTTTCAAATTACTGAGTTTCTTAGTTTCCGAGCTTATACTATAGATATTTGGGTATGGACACTTCAATTTAGTTTGTTTATTAATGGTTTATGCTAAACTCAAAATTATTTCACTTATGTGGCCCGGTATTTTTTCTCGAGAGGCAATCGAAATGAAAGTGATATTGGATTGGTCTCTGAAGCAACTCGGCTTTATAGGCCTTCAATCTGTTCACTGACTGCCTAAAGTCTACCTGTTAGGCAGACTTGAGTGTGAACGCTCGTTACTAGTCCCCTTAGAAAAATAGAATAACAAAGTCAAAACATAACAGATTAAATAGTTAAGCGAGTGTCATGAATGTAATATGGCATGTATCTTGGCATGTAACAAATTTCTGCCAAACTCAAAGTTATTTCACTTATGTGGTGGTGTAGCCCTGTATTTTTTGGCAACTGAAATAAAAGTGACATATGTCTCTGAAACAAACATCGGCCTTATAGGCCTTCAATCTTTTCACTTACTGCCTGAAGTCTGTATTACAAAACCAATAGTAAGAATGTCTTTAAAATGCCTAAAAATGAAAATTTGAAAATATTCAAATAACACTTTCAGAAATCTTAGAAATTAAGTGCTGATATAATAAGATTTCCCTGTGTTGTATAAATGTAGTTTTACTGCCTACACTGTTTCAGTGAAATAAAAACTTGCGATTTGCTGATGTTTATCAATTGATGGAGCTAGCATCCATTTACTTATTAACACAATGCAATATTTTACGAATACAGTTTTAGGTATTCTATCTTAAATTTAGATTATTTCACCTATGTGCTGCGTTACTATGTTAACGGTTCGAAAAACGGACTCTTTATCTGGAAAAAAATTTGAATTTTTCTTTACATTGAATCCGAACCATTGTCTAATTGACGGAAGGTTTGTGTCGGACTGAGAGCCCATCACTCTCCAGCTAAATTCTTTTAATTAAGAGACAGATGTTTGTCAGGGATCTTCCATCTAAATAATCTTGAAGTTAAAAGTTTAGACTCACGAATTCGTTCATATGTTCTAACCTGGTAGTGACAGAGTATTTCGTTTTCACGGGGAGTTTATCTGTACCTGTAGTTGAAATTGAAGCTAACCAGCAAAGGTTTTCCAAACAGAACAGACATGGGTTCAAATAACATGTTTGGTTAAGGGGGAAATTGTCTCTGATATGAAAAACATTGTAACTTGTATTCCACTAAGCCCTTTTCGTAGAATGCTTAATACTAAGAGATTCAGAGTGATACCCCTTCATAGGCTATGTTTATCCCTAGATAAATAGAAGTGGCAGACTATGTTAGCAAAAGCCAGAAAAATGAGAGAGGCCAGCTGCTATCAGCTGGTCTTATCATCTTGTGAGTACATAAGACTGGACTTCTTAAATATGTATTTAATTCGGTTACGTCGTCATTTAAAGATTCCCAAATCTGGTCTGATGATGCGCTTGAGTGACTTAGTTATGTAGGCAAGATTCGACCCGAATCCATTAAGTTGTTCTGAAGAGAAAGGTCATGGAATGTTTAGCTGGGGCTAAAGTGGCGCTAGAAAAAAGTCAAAAAATACCCAGACGTCTAATTGATTGAAAATCTGTCAAGGAATCTGAAGTGTCAAACTGACGAAATTCTTAGTGTCCGAGAAACAGGCTCACAACATCGGGACGATAAAAAGATTAGATTCAGTGAGATTCGAACCCGTGGTTCATCGGTGGAAGGCCTGTGTTAGACTGAGAGACACCTAAATATATTTGTCCGCTACCTACCTTTTATTAGCCTTCATACCATACTTAAGATTCATGAATTTCTTCAATATTTTTTACCAAATATTAGTATTTTGATTTCTGGGAGATATATGCATGTAAATTATATTAGCTGCGTGGATGGCTTACTTTATGTAGGAGAAGTTAAACCAGGGCTCTGCCTTTCGCTGCAGTGAATACAAGTCACTGGCTATGTAAACTGATCCCCGTCTGTATAAATAAATCATCTGGTCCTTATCTAATTGTAAATAGTTGACTGGATTTCTTTAAATGTGTTTTTTACTTTAGTTATAAGTCATTTAGGCATTCCAAACCAGTTCTAATAAATTTTAAAGCACTATTGCGGTTTGAAAACATCTTTTTTTGGAAAAAAACAGACAAGTGAAACCGATTTTATGTCATTTACCAAAAATATACCTACAAAAATTGAAACTTTTGATAAAATATTTCAAAAACTTCTACAGATGGTAGGAGAAATATGTTGATATATTTGTTCTCCTCTCCTCAAGGGCTTTCAGAAATTATAAATTTAATGTTGATAAACTAATTTCTAAAACATTTAGAAATTATTGAAAACACTCACCATTTTCTTTACATCTACTGAGATTCGAACCCGTGCTTCATCAATGGAAGGCCTATGTGGGAGTAGGAGATTACCACTCTACCGATTCAACCACTAAGGCCCATCAACGCAAATTAGAGACAGATTTGTGTCCACTATTTAGCTTCTAATTACTCTTAATACTACAGTTAAGATACATGGATTTGTTCAATATTTTACTGGATATAGCCAGAGTTGTTTAATTACTGAGAGATTTCATATGCACCTATTTTAAACGAAGCTGCTTGGATGGCTTACTCTATTTATGAGTAATTTCTGTCATCTGCCATCAAAAAGCACAACCCTGAACTTAACACTGGCCTAAAGGCCTCCAAACAATTTAGTTAATTTCTGTAAAATTTCTGTCTCTCCTCATTACAGTAAATACCTGTCAAACACTTGTCAATCTCTTTAGTATCAACCATCTTAGCTATCTTAACGTACTATATTCTTACTATGCCATGTTTATTACCTGCCACCTGTATGCCCCGTGCTGCTCTTCCTTAATCTCCTTGCTGTACATAACCTTTAATCGTTTCATTACCCTACATGTGTTGTTTTAAATTCTTATCTACTGCCTATATATACCGTTATTTTCATTGTATCACTACTCCTGATGATGGTTTGAGAATAAACCGAAATATTGAGTTAATATGTCTTACATGTCTTTCTTCGGATTGCTCACTCTACTTTATTATGTCAAGCTAGTCAGTGGAAATTCTAATATGTCTGTTAGACCATGCAGGGTCTTGCCTTGCCCTGGTGTAAATACAGGTCACCACTATTAAAGCAAGCCTCCCTCACTGTGTTTACATTAGCCCATCTGGTCTCCTAGCCTTATCTCTTTGCAAATAGATAATACCGGATTTCTTTAAATGTGTTTTTTTAAATTTTCCTTATAACGTCACCGAGGCATTCCAAACCATTTTCAATCAATTTGGAAGCACTATTTCAGTCTGAAAACATCTTTTTTTTAAAGAATCGGTCAAGTAGAACCGATTGTATATTATATACCAGAAATGTTGCTGAAAACGACTAAGTCCAAAAATTGAAACTTTTGATTAAATATTTGAAGTACTTATTGAAATGATAGAAAACATATGTTGATATATTTCTTCTCCTCTCCTCAAAGGCTTTCAGAAAATATAAATTTGATGTTGATAATTTAATTTCTAAAATATTTACAAATTATTGATGACGTCAACATTTTTTAAATAGCATATATCTTCAAAACTCTTTGACTAATACTGCTTAAAAGAACAAGCATTGTAGATATTGTGTCAGATTGTTCAAACAAAAAGTTACAGGGCATATATTTTATCTGTATAGGACAAGAAGTTGATTAAGTGTTTTGCGCCTGACCCAATATTGCGTCATAACCATGCGTCCAATCGAACAATGACTGATTTATAACATTTTGAAATTTGCTTGTCTATCCAAATTTGAAATCCGTTTTGTTCTATCTAAAATAATAACAAAAATGAAATTTTGAATAATTAAAATTTTGAAATGACGTCGAGGTCACGTGACTTTTAACAAACTTTCAAAATGTTTACACATGAATGACATTGATAGAAACTATATGAATAAGAAGTTTTGCCACTTTAAATTGAACAGTTTTTGAGTTATTAGCTTTTTAAAATTTGAATGACGTCAAAATTTCGACCAATGGCGAACTTCTAGAGTTTTCAACAGACGTACTTCAAATTTGCACCGCAGGTGCGCTGAAGTAAGCCCTACCTATGTACTAAATTTGAAGTAATTCCATAAAGCAGTTTTTGAGAAGAAGACCTTTGAAGGTTTAGCAAGGTTCTAAGATGGCCGCCAAAGTGGCGCAAGAACAAAGTCGAAAATACCCTGGTGCATAATTGATTGGAATTCTGTCGACAAATCTGAAGTTTCATAATGCTGAGATTCTTAGTTTCCGAGAAATAGGCTCACAACATCGACGCAAGAAAAACAAAAAGAATACAGAAGAAGAATAATAAACAGTAGAAAAACAATAGATTCAAAGTTAACACTTTGAATCTAATAAACACAACGAAAACAATAGATTCAAAGTTTACACTTTGAATCTAATAATAATAAACACAACGAAAACAATAGATTCAAAGTTTACACTTTGAATCTAATAATAATAAAAAAACAAAAACACTACGAAAGCAATATATTCAAAGCTTAAACTTGTTTTCCGATAAGGAAGGACTCTCTACACAGATTCATCAACCCCGGTTTTTCCTTGGGACACAAGAAGTGCCATAAGTAGTGCCATAAGTATTCCGTGTATCTTCTTTTCTTTTTTTCCTGCACTCCATTGGATTGATTTTCTGGGCGTTTCTATGGTTTTTCTTGAAAGGAAATTGGTTGAATTTATGGCTGGAAACAATTTTGGATGTGATTTGATACCAGGCTAGGCTGGTGGAAGGAGATTTCGAGAATTGTGTGTGCTTAGACCTGTATGTTTACAGTAGGCGCGAACCATGAAAAAGCGCGGACGTCAAAGAAAACATTTTTTTCTTCAAAAGATTGAATTTACAAGAGATGCCGGCAAATATTCTCTTACAGGCCCTTCTAAGATTTATATTTTTGTTTTATTATGCATCGTAGTTTTTAAGTTATTACGTTTTGAATGCAACATTTCCTATAATAACCAAAAGAAAAAGCGCGGACCTCAAAGAAAACATTTGTTAAATTTTAAAGATTTAATTTACGGAAGACGTTGACTGATAAACTGTAACTAGTACATCTCAGCTGTGGAATTTCGATTCATTTGGCTAATTAGTTTTTAAGCTATTGCGTTCTGAATACAGGATTTTCTATAATCATCAAAGGAAAAAGCGCGGACCTTAAAGAAAACATTTTCTATTTTTTTAAGGTTTAATTTACGGAAGACGTTGACTGATAAACTGTATCAAGTACATTTTAGCTGTTAAATTTGGATTCATTCGGGTAAACAGTTTTTAAGTTATAAGGCTTTTAAATATGTGTGACGTCATCAAATCTAAATGTTCGTTTATTACTTATAGAGCCAGTGTTTTCAATTTGTTGATCGTTGAAACTAGTTTTATTTATGCATATTATGTGTTTACACTGAAATATGATATCAGTTTTGCCCTATATCATGTCAATTTTCCTCGGCATATGTGAGAAAGTCCTATAGTACACCTGAAAACGACTAAGTCCAACAATTTAAAATTTGGAACAAAGATTAAAAGTACTTATGGAAATGATACAAAGCATTTGGTGGTATGTTTTTCTTCGTCTTTTCAAGGGCTTTGAGATCATCTATAATAAAAGTAACAAAAATCAGTTTTAGAAAAATTCACACTATATTTGATGACGTCATCAATTTTAAATACCAAATATCTCCTAAGGTTTTTTTACAATAAACCTCAAATTTGCATTCATAATAGATTATGCTTTGAACTATCGAATGTTACAAAATCAGAGCAAATACGTCTGTTTTTAGGGAGAAGAAAAGCTTTACGTATTTTCGACACGATCCAATATGGCGACCAAACCATTCGTCCAATCAAAAAACCGTTGACATTTTGTGACTAACAAATTTCCTTGTCTCTCTGAATTTGAAATCAGTTTTTCTCTATCTATATTATTAGCGAAATTAGCATTTTTATAGATTTAAAAAATTTAAAATGACGTCATGGTCACGTGACTTTGATTTGGATTTTTAAACTTTAGGATATTAGCCAGATTGATGCAATCTCTAGATGTAGAAAGTTTAGTTACTTTAAATTAAATAGTTTTTTAGTTATTGACTTTTGAAAATTTAAGTGATGACGTTAAAATTTCGACCAATAGCGAGCTTCTAGAGTTTTCAACTGAGGTACTTGAAAGTTGCAATCGAGATGCGCTTAAGTAAGTCCTACCTATGTATTAAATTTGAAGAGAATCCATTTAGTGGTTTTGGAGAAGAAGACCTTTGAAGGTTTAGTGCGTTGCCAAGATGGCCGCGAACGTAGCCCTAGTGAAACAATAAAAGTATGCGCATGCATGATTTATTCAAGTTTTGTCGATGAATCCGAATTTTTTTTGCGTTGAGATTTGTAGTTTTTGAGAAATAAGGTTTCAACTTGGCGGAAGAAAAAAAAAAAAAAAAAATAATAATAACTAGAAATTGCTGAAGCAATTGCGATTCAAAGTGTGAAGTCGAATAGATCCGTACATTACTTGAAGTTTTTACGAAAAGTAATTTAAGCGACGAAAAAGTACATGTTTTAATATAAACACCAAAAAAAGCGCGGACCTCAAAGAAAACATTTTTTTCTTCAAAAGATTGAATTTACAAGAGATGCCGGCAAATATTCTCTTACAGGCCCTTCTAAGATTTATATTTTTGTTTTATTATGCATCGTAGTTTTTAAGTTATTACGTTTTGAATGCAACATTTCCTATAATAACCAAAAGAAAAAGCGCGGACCTCAAAGAAAACATTTGTTAAATTTTAAAGATTTAATTTACGGAAGACGTTGACTGATAAACTGTAACTAGTACATCTCAGCTGTGGAATTTCGATTCATTTGGCTAATTAGTTTTTAAGCTATTGCGTTCTGAATACAGGATTTTCTATAATCATCAAAGGAAAAAGCGCGGACCTTAAAGAAAACATTTTCTATTTTTTTAAGGTTTAATTTACGGAAGACGTTGACTGATAAACTGTATCAAGTACATTTTAGCTGTTAAATTTGGATTCATTCGGGTAAACAGTTTTTAAGTTATAAGGCTTTTAAATATGTGTGACGTCATCAAATCTAAATGTTCGTTTATTACTTATAGAGCCAGTGTTTTCAATTTGTTGATCGTTGAAACTAGTTTTATTTATGCATATTATGTGTTTACACTGAAATATGATATCAGTTTTGCCCTATATCATGTCAATTTTCCTCGGCATATGTGAGAAAGTCCTATAGTACACCTGAAAACGACTAAGTCCAACAATTTAAAATTTGGAACAAAGATTAAAAGTACTTATGGAAATGATACAAAGCATTTGGTGGTATGTTTTTCTTCGTCTTTTCAAGGGCTTTGAGATCATCTATAATAAAAGTAACAAAAATCAGTTTTAGAAAAATTCACACTATATTTGATGACGTCATCAATTTTAAATACCAAATATCTCCTAAGGTTTTTTTACAATAAACCTCAAATTTGCATTCATAATAGATTATGCTTTGAACTATCGAATGTTACAAAATCAGAGCAAATACGTCTGTTTTTAGGGAGAAGAAAAGCTTTACGTATTTTCGACACGATCCAATATGGCGACCAAACCATTCGTCCAATCAAAAAACCGTTGACATTTTGTGACTAACAAATTTCCTTGTCTCTCTGAATTTGAAATCAGTTTTTCTCTATCTATATTATTAGCGAAATTAGCATTTTTATAGATTTAAAAAATTTAAAATGACGTCATGGTCACGTGACTTTGATTTGGATTTTTAAACTTTAGGATATTAGCCAGATTGATGCAATCTCTAGATGTAGAAAGTTTAGTTACTTTAAATTAAATAGTTTTTTAGTTATTGACTTTTGAAAATTCAAGTGATGACGTTAAAATTTCGACCAATAGCGAGCTTCTAGAGTTTTCAACTGAGGTACTTGAAAGTTGCAATCGAGATGCGCTTAAGTAAGTCCTACCTATGTATTAAATTTGAAGAGAATCCATTTAGTGGTTTTGGAGAAGAAGACCTTTGAAGGTTTAGTGCGTTGCCAAGATGGCCGCGAACGTAGCCCTAGTGAAACAATAAAAGTATGCGCATGCATGATTTATTCAAGTTTTGTCGATGAATCCGAATTTTTTTTGCGTTGAGATTTGTAGTTTTTGAGAAATAAGGTTTCAACTTGGCGGAAGAAAAAAAAAAAAAAAAAATAATAATAATAAACACAACGAAAACAATAGATTCAAAGTTTACACTTTGAATCTAATAATAATAAACACAACGAAAACAATAGATTCAAAGTTTACACTTTGAATCTAATAATAATAAAAAAACAAAAACACTACGAAAGCAATATATTCAAAGCTTAAACTTGTTTTCCGATAAGGAAGGACTCTCTACACAGATTCATCAACCCCGGTTTTTCCTTGGGACACAAGAAGTGCCATAAGTAGTGCCATAAGTATTCCGTGTATCTTCTTTTCTTTTTTTCCTGCACTCCATTGGATTGATTTTCTGGGCGTTTCTATGGTTTTTCTTGAAAGGAAATTGGTTGAATTTATGGCTGGAAACAATTTTGGATGTGATTTGATACCAGGCTAGGCTGGTGGAAGGAGATTTCGAGAATTGTGTGTGCTTAGACCTGTATGTTTACAGTAGGCGCGAACCATGAAAAAGCGCGGACGTCAAAGAAAACATTTTTTTCTTCAAAAGATTGAATTTACAAGAGATGCCGGCAAATATTCTCTTACAGGCCCTTCTAAGATTTATATTTTTGTTTTATTATGCATCGTAGTTTTTAAGTTATTACGTTTTGAATGCAACATTTCCTATAATAACCAAAAGAAAAAGCGCGGACCTCAAAGAAAACATTTGTTAAATTTTAAAGATTTAATTTACGGAAGACGTTGACTGATAAACTGTAACTAGTACATCTCAGCTGTGGAATTTCGATTCATTTGGCTAATTAGTTTTTAAGCTATTGCGTTCTGAATACAGGATTTTCTATAATCATCAAAGGAAAAAGCGCGGACCTTAAAGAAAACATTTTCTATTTTTTTAAGGTTTAATTTACGGAAGACGTTGACTGATAAACTGTATCAAGTACATTTTAGCTGTTAAATTTGGATTCATTCGGGTAAACAGTTTTTAAGTTATAAGGCTTTTAAATATGTGTGACGTCATCAAATCTAAATGTTCGTTTATTACTTATAGAGCCAGTGTTTTCAATTTGTTGATCGTTGAAACTAGTTTTATTTATGCATATTATGTGTTTACACTGAAATATGATATCAGTTTTGCCCTATATCATGTCAATTTTCCTCGGCATATGTGAGAAAGTCCTATAGTACACCTGAAAACGACTAAGTCCAACAATTTAAAATTTGGAACAAAGATTAAAAGTACTTATGGAAATGATACAAAGCATTTGGTGGTATGTTTTTCTTCGTCTTTTCAAGGGCTTTGAGATCATCTATAATAAAAGTAACAAAAATCAGTTTTAGAAAAATTCACACTATATTTGATGACGTCATCAATTTTAAATACCAAATATCTCCTAAGGTTTTTTTACAATAAACCTCAAATTTGCATTCATAATAGATTATGCTTTGAACTATCGAATGTTACAAAATCAGAGCAAATACGTCTGTTTTTAGGGAGAAGAAAAGCTTTACGTATTTTCGACACGATCCAATATGGCGACCAAACCATTCGTCCAATCAAAAAACCGTTGACATTTTGTGACTAACAAATTTCCTTGTCTCTCTGAATTTGAAATCAGTTTTTCTCTATCTATATTATTAGCGAAATTAGCATTTTTATAGATTTAAAAAATTTAAAATGACGTCATGGTCACGTGACTTTGATTTGGATTTTTAAACTTTAGGATATTAGCCAGATTGATGCAATCTCTAGATGTAGAAAGTTTAGTTACTTTAAATTAAATAGTTTTTTAGTTATTGACTTTTGAAAATTTAAGTGATGACGTTAAAATTTCGACCAATAGCGAGCTTCTAGAGTTTTCAACTGAGGTACTTGAAAGTTGCAATCGAGATGCGCTTAAGTAAGTCCTACCTATGTATTAAATTTGAAGAGAATCCATTTAGTGGTTTTGGAGAAGAAGACCTTTGAAGGTTTAGTGCGTTGCCAAGATGGCCGCGAACGCAGCCCTAGTGAAACAATAAAAGTATGCGCATGCATGATTTATTCAAGTTTTGTCGATGAATCCGAATTTTTTTTGCGTTGAGATTTGTAGTTTTTGAGAAATAAGGTTTCAACTTGGCGGAAGAAAAAAAAAAAAAAATAATAATAACTAGAAATTGCTGAAGCAATTGCGATTCAAAGTGTGAATCCGAACAGATAAGAGTTTCACATACTCCTTGACTTTTTTTCCGAAAAGTAATTAAAGCGCCGGAAAGATGTACATGTTTTTCGTTAATCGCCAAAAGAAAAAGCGCGGAAGTGAAAGAAAAATTCCTTAAATTTTAAAGATTAAATTAACGGAAGACGTTGGCTGATGAACTGTATCTACTGCATCATCGCTGTGAAATTTCGATTCAATTGGCTATTTAGTGTTTAATTTATACCGTTTTGAATACAGGATTTTCGTTAATCACCAAACGAAAAAGCGCGGACGTGAAAGAAAACATTTTCTAAATTTTAAAGATTCAATTTACGGAAAACGTTGACAGATAAATTGTATCTATTACATCTTACCTGAGAAATTTTGATTCAATCGGCTAAACAGTTGTTAAGTTATTGCGTTCTGAATACAGGATTTTCTATAATCATCAAAGGAAAAAGCGCGGACCTGATAGAAAACATTCTCTAAATTTTTAAGATTTTATTTACGGAAGACGTTGACTGATAAACTGTATCAAGTACATCTTAGCTGTTAAGTTTGAATTCATTCGGGTAAACGGTTTTTAAGTTATAAGGCTTTTAAATATGTGTGACGTCATAAAATCCAAATCTTCGTTTATTACTTATTGAGCCAGTGTTTTCAGTTTGTTGATCGTTGAAACTAGTTTTATTTATGCATATTATGTGTTTACACTGATATATGTTACCGGTTTTGCTCTATAATGCGTCATTTTTCCTCGGCATATGTGAGAAAGTCCAATAGTACACCTGAAAACGACCAAGTCCAACAATTTAAATTTTGGAACAAAGATTAAAAGTACTTATGAAAATGATAGAAAGCATTTGGCGGTATGTTTTTCTTCGTCTTTTCAAGGGCTTTCAGATCACATATAATAAAAGTAACAAAAATCAGTTTTAGAAAAATTCACACTATTATTGATGACGTCATCAATTTTAAATACCAAATATCTCCTATGGTTTTTATACAATAAACTTCAAATTTGCATTCATAATAGATTATGCATTGAACTGTCTGATGTTACCAAATAAGAGCAAATACTTCTTTTTTTAGGGAGAAGTAAAGCTTTACGTCTTTGAAACACGATCCAATATGGCGGCCAAACTATTTGTCCAATCAAAAAACCGTTGACATTTTGTGATTAACAAATTTCCTTGTCTCTTTAAATT
Source organism: Lepidochitona cinerea (assembly GCA_963971465.1). Taxonomy (NCBI): domain Eukaryota; kingdom Metazoa; phylum Mollusca; class Polyplacophora; order Chitonida; family Tonicellidae; genus Lepidochitona; species Lepidochitona cinerea. The sequence continues at coordinate 34,340 of CAXASE010000031.1, forward strand.
TGAAAACCGTTTCTCTCTATCTATATTATTGGCGAAATTAGCATTTTTATAGATTTTAAAAATTTAAAATGATGTCATGGTCACGTGACCTTGATTTGGATTTGACAAATTTAGGATATTAATCAGATGGATACAATCTATAGATGTAGAAAGTTTTGTTACGTTAACTTCAATAGTTTTTTAGTTATTGACTTTTGAATATTGAAGTGATGACGTCAAAATTTCGACCAATAGCGAGCTTCTAGAGTTTTCAACTGAAGTACTTGAAAGTTGCAACCGAGATGCGCTGAAGTAATTCCGACCTATGTATTAAATTTAAAGTCAATCCATTGAGTGGTTTTGGAGAAGAAGACCTTTGAAGGTTTAGTGCGGTGCCAAGATGGCCGCGAACGTAGCCCTAGAGAAACAATAGAAATATGCGCATGCCTAATCCATGGAAGTTTTGTCGACGAATCTGTAGTTTGATAAAGTTGCGATTTCTGGTTTTCGAGGAATAAGGTCTCAACATCGACGCAAGAAAAAAAAAAAATAATAATAATAATAATAATAATAACTAGAAATTGCTAAAGCAATTGCGATTCAAAGTGTGAAGTCGAATAGATCACGATTTTTTGAAGTAATGTAAGAGACAAAAACAGTACATGTTTTAATATAAAGACCTTAAAGGGGCATGAGCTGCCGAAATTCACACTTTTTTCATAATTTTTGATCGTCCCGACAGTATGAGGCTTTACAGGCCATCGAAAAACTCAATGATTGGCGTTGGAATGAGGAAAATCCATACAGTATGTGGCCTGTACGAACCGAAAACGTGTTCGAAAAGTAAACAAAATTTAAATAACCGGGACGACCATTCATTCATTCTAAGGAAAAGTTAGCTCAAAACAATACTTTAACGTACATTCCCGAGACTAGGCGCACTAAAAAGTCTTTAAATTATACGCCTTAGGAAAAATAGCCGATAATTTAAACATTCTGTATCAACGTCAAAATATCAACATTTTGGCCGCTCATGTCCCTTTAAGGAAGAAACGCGGACAAGAAAGAAAACATTTTTTTGAAGATTAAGTTTTCGGAAGAGGGTGACTAATACACTGTAACAAGTACTTCTTAGCTGTATAGTTTCGTTTCATTCTGCTGAGTAGTTTTTAAGTTATTACGTTTTGAAGACAATTTTTGCCTATAATCACCTAAAGAAAAAGCGCGGATCACACATTGAAAATTTTCCGTAAAGTAATTTAAGAGCCAAAAACAATACATGTTTTCTACAAATCGCTGAGAAGAAAGGACGAGGAAGTGAAAGAAAACATGTTGGGGTTTAAATGATTCAATATACGGAAGCAGTAACTGATAAACTCTACCTAGTACATCTTCGCTGTGAAATTTTGATTTATTCAGCTAAACAGTTTTTAAGTGGCATGAGCTGCCAAAATTTATAGTTGCTGATCGTCACGACATTAAGAGGCTTGGAAGGCTATCGAAAAACTAAATGATTGGCGTTGGAATGAGGAAAATCCATACAGTATGTGGCCTGCACGAACCGAAAATGTGTTCGGAAAGTAAACAAAATTTAAATAACCGGGACGACCATTCATTCATTTATTCCAAGCCAAAGTTAGTTCTAAACAATGCTTTATCGTACAGTATCGAGACTAGAAGCACTGAAAAGCTTCTGAATTATACGTCTTGAGAAAAATAGCCAATAATTTCAAAACAGCTCATGCCACTGAATACAGGATTTTCTATACTCCCAAAAGGAAAAAGCGTGGACGTGAAAGAAAACATTCTTTAATTTTTTTTATAGATTTAACTTACGGAAGACGTTGACTGAAAAATTTGCATCTAGTACATCTTTCCTGAGAAATTCGATTCATTCAGCTAAACAATTTTTAAGTTAAAAGGCTTTTCAAAATGTGTGACATTGTAAATGTAAATGTTAGTTTATTGCTTATAGAACCAGTGTTTTCAATTTGTTGATCCTTGAAACTGGTTTTATTTATGTGCATTATGTGTTTGTACTGAAATACATCAGTTTGCCTATATCATGTCAATTTTCCTCGGCATTTAGGAAAAAGCCCTATAATAAACCTGAAATAATTGAAATGCTTGATTAATTTCTTTTTTAAGTAATTTATATGGTAGAAAACAATATGTTGATATTTTTCTTCTCCTCTTATCAAGGGCTTTCAGAAGGTATCGATTTACTGTTGATAAAATAGCTTTTAAAACATTTAGTAACTATAGATAACGTCATGATTTTTTAAACAGCATTTATCTTCAAAAAGGTTTGACCATGTTGCCCAAAATTTTCAAATCTATACGACCATGTGTGAGTTTATTTAAATCCAAAAGGACAAAGCAAATGCGTTATTTTGTTAGGAGATTTATTCAAATGTTTGGAACCGCGTCCGATATGACGGCTGAACTCGGATTTGTCCTATCTGTAATATTAGCTAAAACAGGTTTTTGAAAAAAAATTCAAAATTTCAATATGGCCTTAAGGGCGCTGGATTCCATACACACAAATGCAAAAGAAGGTTTAGTTTTGGATTGCTAAAAACCACATAAATGTGAAGTTTCGTGATATTTGACTAATTATTTCTTGTATCATAAGCATTTGAAAAATAAATTGTAACTTGTTACGCCATAATTTTGACCAATGGAAATCCTTAGAAGTTTTAGTTAGATATTGCTCAAATCTAGCCTCATTACATGTATTTGCTGGAGAGACTTGGTTATGTATGCAAAATTTGATCCGGATCATCAAAGGCCATTGAAGGTTTAGCAAGGAAGCAAGATGGCCGCCGAAGTGGCGCAAGACAAAATTCGAAAATACACGGATGCTTAATTGATTGAAATTCTGTCGAGGAATCTTAAGTTTCAAATTACTGAGTTTCTTAGTTTCCGAGCTTATACTATAGATATTTGGGTATGGACACTTCAATTTAGATTGTTTATTAATGGTTTATGCTAAACTCAAAATTATTTCACTTATGTGAACCGGTATTTTTTCTCGAGAGGCAATCGAAATGAAAGTGATATTGGATTGGTCTCTGAAGCAACTCGGCTTTATAGGCCTTCAATCTGTTCACTGACTGCCTAAAGTCTACCTGTAAGGCAGACTTGAGTGTGAACGCTCGTTACCCGTCCCCTTAGAAAAATAGAATAACATACTCAGATCATAACAGATTAAATAGTTAAGCGAGTGTCATGAATGTAATATGTTCTAGTAGCTTATATCTTGACATGTAACAAATTTCTGCCAAACTCAAAGTTATTTCACTTATGTGGTGGTGTAGCCCTGTATTTTTTGGCAACTGAAATAAAAGTGACATATGTCTCTGAAACAAACATCGGCCTTATAGGCCTTCAATCTTTTCACTTACTGCCTGTATTACAAAACCAATAGTAAGAATGTCTTTAAAATGCCTAAAAATGAAAATTTGAAAATATTCAAATAACACTTTCAGAAATCTTAGAAATTAAGTGCTGATATAATAAGATTTCCCTGTGTTGTATACATGTAGTTTTACTGCCTACACTGTTTCAGTGAAATAAAAACTTGCGATTTGCTGATGTTTATCAATTGATGGAGCTAGCATCCATTTACTTATTAACACAATACAATATTTTACGAATACAGTTTTAGGTATTCTATCTTAAATTTAGATTATTTCACCTATGTGCTGCGTTACTATGTTAACGGTTCGAAAAACGGACTCTTTATCTGGAAAAAAATTAGAATTTTTCTTTACATTGAATCCGAACCATTGTCTAATTGACGGAAGGTTTGTGTCGGACTGAGAGCCCATCACTCTCCAGCTAAATTCGTTTAATTAAGAGACAGATGTTTGTCAGGGATCTTCCATCTAAATAATCTTGAAGTTAAAAGTTTAGACTCACGAATTCCTTCATATGTTCTAACCTGGTAGTGACAGAGTATTTCGTTTTCACGGGGAGTTTATCTGTACCTGTAGTTGAAATTGAAGCTAACCAGCAAAGGTTTTCCAAACAGAACAGACATGGGTTCAAATAACATGTTTGGTTAAGGGGGAAATTGTCTCTGATATGAAAAACATTGTAACTTGTATTCCACTAAGCCCTTTTCGTAGAATGCTTAATACTTAGAGATTCAGAGTGATACCCCTTCATAGGCTATGTTTATCCCTAGATAAATAGAAGTGGCAGACTATGTTAGCAAAAGCCAGAAAAATGAGAGAGGCCAGCTGCTATCAGCTGGTCTTATCATCTTGTGAGTACATAAACTGGACTTCTTAAATATGTATTTAATTCGGTTACGTCGTCATTTAAAGATTCCCAAATCTGGTCTGATGATGCGCTTGAGTGACTTAGTTATGTAGGCAAGATTCGACCCGAATCCATTAAGTTGTTCTGAAGAGAAAGGTCATGGAATGTTTAGCTGGGGCTAAAGTGGCGCTAGAAAAAAGTCAAAAATACCCAGACGTCTAATTGATTGAAAATCTGTCAAGGAATCTGAAGTGTCAAACTGACAAAATTCTTAGTGTCCGAGAAACAGGCTCACAACATCGGGACGATAAAAAGATTAGATTCAGTGAGATTCGAACCCGTGCTTCATCGGTGGAAGGCTTGTGTTAGACTGAGAGACACCTAAATATATTTGTCCGCTACCTACCTTTTATTAGATTTCATACCATAATTAAGATCCATGAATTTCTTCAATATTTTTTACCAAATATTAGTATTTTGATTTCTGGAAGATATATGCATGTAAATTATATTAGCTGCGTGGATGGCTTACTTTATGTAGGATAAGTTAGACCAGGGCTCTGCCTTTCGCTGCAGTGAATACAAGTCACTGGCTATGTAAACTGATCCCCGTCTGTATAAATAAATCATCTGGTCCTTATCTAATTGTAAATAGTTGACTGGATTTCTTTAAATGTGTTTTTTACTTTAGTTATAAGTCATTTAGGCATTCCAAACCAGTTCTAATAAATTTTGAAGCACTATTGCGGTTTGAAAACATCTTTTTTTGGAAAAGAATCAGACAAGTGAAACCGATTTTATGTCATTTACCAAAAATATACCTACAAAAATTGAAACTTTTGATAAAATATTTCAAAAACTTCTAGAGATGGTAGGAGAAATATGTTGATATATTTGTTCTCCTCTCCTCAAGGGCTTTCAGAAATTATAAATTTAATGTTGTTAAACTAATTTCTAAAACATTTAGAAATTATTGAAAACACTCACCATTTTCTTTCCATCTACTGAGATTCGAACCCGTGCTTCATCAATGGAAGGCCTATGTGGGAGTAGGAGATTACCACTCTACCGATTCAACCACTAAGGCCCATCAACGCAAATTAGAGACAGATTTGTGTCCACTGCTTAGCTTCTAATTACTCTTAATACTACAGTTAAGATACATGGATTTGTTCAATATTTTACTGGATATAGCCAGAGTTGTTTAATTACTGAGAGATTTCATATGCACCTATTTTAAATGAAACTGCTTGGATGGCTTACTCTATTTATGAGTGATTTCTGTTAGACCATGCAGGGTCTTGCCTTGCCCTGGTGTAAATACAGGTCACCACTATTAAAGCAAGCCTCCCTCACTGTGTTTACATTAGCCTATCTGGTCTCCTAGCCTTATCTCTTTGCAAATAGATAAGACCGGATTTCTTTAAATGTGTTTTTTTTATTTTCCTTATAACGTCACCGAGGCATTCCAAACCATTTTCAATCAATTTGGAAGCACTATTTCAGTCTGAAAACATCTTTTTTTAAAGAATCGGTCAAGTAGAACCGATTGTATATTATATACCAGAAATGTTGCTGAAAACGACTAAGTCCAAAAATTGAAACTTTTGATTAAATATTTGAAGTACTTATTGAAATGATAGAAAACATATGTTGATATATTTCTTCTCCTCTCCTCAAAGGCTTTCAGAAAATACAAATTTGATGTTGATAATTTAATTTGTAAAATATTTACAAATTATTGATGACGTCATAATTTTTTTAAATAGCATATATCTTCAAAACTCTTTGACTAATACTGCTTAAAAGAACAAGCATTGTAGATGTTGTGTCAGATTGTTCAAATAAAAAGTTACAGGGCATATACTTTATCTGTATAGGACAAGAAGTTGATTAAGTGTTTTGCGCCTGACCCAATATTGCGTCATAACCATGCGTCCAATCGAACAATGACTGATTTATAACATTTTGAAATTTACTTGTCTATCCAAATTTGAAATCCGTTTTGTTCTATCTAAAATAATAACAAAAATGAAATTTTGAATAATTAAAATTTTGAAATGACGTCAAGGTCACGTGACTTTTAACAAACTTTCAAAATGTTCACACATGAATGACATTGATAGAAACTATATGAATAAGAAGTTTTGCCACTTTAAATTGAACAGTTTTTGAGTTATTAGCTTTTTAAAATTTGAATGACGTCAAAATTTCGACCAATGGCGAGCTTCTAGAGTTTTCAACAGACGTACTTCAAATTTGCACCGCAGGTGCGCTGAAGTAAGCCCTACCTGTGTACTAAATTTGAAGTAATTCCATAAAGTAGTTTTTGAGAAGAAGACCTTTGAAGGTTTAGCAAGGTTCTAACATGGCCGCCAAAGTGGCGCAAGAACAAAGTCGAAAATACCCTGGTGCATAATTGATTGGAATTCTGTCGACAAATCTGAAGTTTCATAATGCTGAGATTCTTAGTTTCCGAGAAATAGGCTCACAACATCGACGCAAGAAAAACAAAAAGAATACAGAAGAAGAATAATAAACAGTAGAAAAACAATAGATTCAAAGTTAACACTTTGAATCTAATAAACACAACGAAAACAATAGATTCAAAGTTTACACTTTGAATCTAATAATAAACACAACGAAAACAATAGATTCAAAGTTTACACTTTGAATCTAATAATAATAAAAAAAAAAAAAAACACTACGAAAGCAATATATTCAAAGCTTAAACTTGTTTTCCGATAAGGAAGGACTTTCCACACAGATTTATCAACCCCGGTTTTTCCTTGGGACACAAGAAGTGCCATAAGTAGTGCCATAAGTATTCCGTGTATCTTCTTTTCTCTTTTTCCTGCACTCCATTGGATTGATTTTCTGGGCGTTTCTATGGTTTTTCTTGAAAGGAAATTGGTTGAATTTAAGGCTGGAAACAATTTTTAATGTGATGTGAGACCAGGTTAGATGGAAGGAGATTTTGAGTATTGTGTGTGCTTAGACCTGTATGTTTACAGTAGGCGCGCAACATGAAAAAGCGCGGACGTCAAAGTAAACATTTTTTTCTTTCAAAGATTGAATTTACGGAAGATGCCGGCAAATATTCTCTTACAGGCCCTTCTTAGATTTATATTTTCGTTTTATTTTGCAAAGTAGTTTTAAGTTATTACGTTTTGAATGCAAGATTTCCTATAATAACCAAAAGAAAAAGCGCGGACCTCAAAGAAAACATTTGTTAAATTTTAAAGATTTAATTTACGGAAGACGTTGACTGATAAACTGTAACTAGTACATCTCAGCTGTGGAATTTCGATTCATTTGGCTAATTAGTTTTTAAGCTATTGCGTTCTGAATACAGGATTTTCTATAATCATCAAAGGAAAAAGCGCGGACCTTAAAGAAAACATTTTCTATTTTTTTAAGGTTTAATTTACGGAAGACGTTGACTGATAAACTGTATCAAGTACATTTTAGCTGTTAAATTTGGATTCATTCGGGTAAACAGTTTTTAAGTTATAAGGCTTTTAAATATGTGTGACGTCATCAAATCTAAATGTTCGTTTATTACTTATAGAGCCAGTGTTTTCAATTTGTTGATCGTTGAAACTAGTTTTATTTATGCATATTATGTGTTTACACTGAAATATGATATCAGTTTTGCCCTATATCATGTCAATTTTCCTCGGCATATGTGAGAAAGTCCTATAGTACACCTGAAAACGACTAAGTCCAACAATTTAAAATTTGGAACAAAGATTAAAAGTACTTATGGAAATGATACAAAGCATTTGGTGGTATGTTTTTCTTCGTCTTTTCAAGGGCTTTGAGATCATCTATAATAAAAGTAACAAAAATCAGTTTTAGAAAAATTCACACTATATTTGATGACGTCATCAATTTTAAATACCAAATATCTCCTAAGGTTTTTTTACAATAAACCTCAAATTTGCATTCATAATAGATTATGCTTTGAACTATCGAATGTTACAAAATCAGAGCAAATACGTCTGTTTTTAGGGAGAAGAAAAGCTTTACGTATTTTCGACACGATCCAATATGGCGACCAAACCATTCGTCCAATCAAAAAACCGTTGACATTTTGTGACTAACAAATTTCCTTGTCTCTCTGAATTTGAAATCAGTTTTTCTCTATCTATATTATTAGCGAAATTAGCATTTTTATAGATTTAAAAAATTTAAAATGACGTCATGGTCACGTGACTTTGATTTGGATTTTTAAACTTTAGGATATTAGCCAGATTGATGCAATCTCTAGATGTAGAAAGTTTAGTTACTTTAAATTAAATAGTTTTTTAGTTATTGACTTTTGAAAATTCAAGTGATGACGTTAAAATTTCGACCAATAGCGAGCTTCTAGAGTTTTCAACTGAGGTACTTGAAAGTTGCAATCGAGATGCGCTTAAGTAAGTCCTACCTATGTATTAAATTTGAAGAGAATCCATTTAGTGGTTTTGGAGAAGAAGACCTTTGAAGGTTTAGTGCGTTGCCAAGATGGCCGCGAACGTAGCCCTAGTGAAACAATAAAAGTATGCGCATGCATGATTTATTCAAGTTTTGTCGATGAATCCGAATTTTTTTTGCGTTGAGATTTGTAGTTTTTGAGAAATAAGGTTTCAACTTGGCGGAAGAAAAAAAAAAAAAAATAATAATAATAATAAACACAACGAAAACAATAGATTCAAAGTTTACACTTTGAATCTAATAATAATAAACACAACGAAAACAATAGATTCAAAGTTTACACTTTGAATCTAATAATAATAAAAAAACAAAAACACTACGAAAGCAATATATTCAAAGCTTAAACTTGTTTTCCGATAAGGAAGGACTCTCTACACAGATTCATCAACCCCGGTTTTTCCTTGGGACACAAGAAGTGCCATAAGTAGTGCCATAAGTATTCCGTGTATCTTCTTTTCTTTTTTTCCTGCACTCCATTGGATTGATTTTCTGGGCGTTTCTATGGTTTTTCTTGAAAGGAAATTGGTTGAATTTATGGCTGGAAACAATTTTGGATGTGATTTGATACCAGGCTAGGCTGGTGGAAGGAGATTTCGAGAATTGTGTGTGCTTAGACCTGTATGTTTACAGTAGGCGCGAACCATGAAAAAGCGCGGACGTCAAAGAAAACATTTTTTTCTTCAAAAGATTGAATTTACAAGAGATGCCGGCAAATATTCTCTTACAGGCCCTTCTAAGATTTATATTTTTGTTTTATTATGCATCGTAGTTTTTAAGTTATTACGTTTTGAATGCAACATTTCCTATAATAACCAAAAGAAAAAGCGCGGACCTCAAAGAAAACATTTGTTAAATTTTAAAGATTTAATTTACGGAAGACGTTGACTGATAAACTGTAACTAGTACATCTCAGCTGTGGAATTTCGATTCATTTGGCTAATTAGTTTTTAAGCTATTGCGTTCTGAATACAGGATTTTCTATAATCATCAAAGGAAAAAGCGCGGACCTTAAAGAAAACATTTTCTATTTTTTTAAGGTTTAATTTACGGAAGACGTTGACTGATAAACTGTATCAAGTACATTTTAGCTGTTAAATTTGGATTCATTCGGGTAAACAGTTTTTAAGTTATAAGGCTTTTAAATATGTGTGACGTCATCAAATCTAAATGTTCGTTTATTACTTATAGAGCCAGTGTTTTCAATTTGTTGATCGTTGAAACTAGTTTTATTTATGCATATTATGTGTTTACACTGAAATATGATATCAGTTTTGCCCTATATCATGTCAATTTTCCTCGGCATATGTGAGAAAGTCCTATAGTACACCTGAAAACGACTAAGTCCAACAATTTAAAATTTGGAACAAAGATTAAAAGTACTTATGGAAATGATACAAAGCATTTGGTGGTATGTTTTTCTTCGTCTTTTCAAGGGCTTTGAGATCATCTATAATAAAAGTAACAAAAATCAGTTTTAGAAAAATTCACACTATATTTGATGACGTCATCAATTTTAAATACCAAATATCTCCTAAGGTTTTTTTACAATAAACCTCAAATTTGCATTCATAATAGATTATGCTTTGAACTATCGAATGTTACAAAATCAGAGCAAATACGTCTGTTTTTAGGGAGAAGAAAAGCTTTACGTATTTTCGACACGATCCAATATGGCGACCAAACCATTCGTCCAATCAAAAAACCGTTGACATTTTGTGACTAACAAATTTCCTTGTCTCTCTGAATTTGAAATCAGTTTTTCTCTATCTATATTATTAGCGAAATTAGCATTTTTATAGATTTAAAAAATTTAAAATGACGTCATGGTCACGTGACTTTGATTTGGATTTTTAAACTTTAGGATATTAGCCAGATTGATGCAATCTCTAGATGTAGAAAGTTTAGTTACTTTAAATTAAATAGTTTTTTAGTTATTGACTTTTGAAAATTTAAGTGATGACGTTAAAATTTCGACCAATAGCGAGCTTCTAGAGTTTTCAACTGAGGTACTTGAAAGTTGCAATCGAGATGCGCTTAAGTAAGTCCTACCTATGTATTAAATTTGAAGAGAATCCATTTAGTGGTTTTGGAGAAGAAGACCTTTGAAGGTTTAGTGCGTTGCCAAGATGGCCGCGAACGTAGCCCTAGTGAAACAATAAAAGTATGCGCATGCATGATTTATTCAAGTTTTGTCGATGAATCCGAATTTTTTTTGCGTTGAGATTTGTAGTTTTTGAGAAATAAGGTTTCAACTTGGCGGAAGAAAAAAAATAATAACTAGAAATTGCTGAAGCAATTGCGATTCAAAGTGTGAATCCGAACAGATAAGAGTTTCACATACTCCTTGACTTTTTTTCCGAAAAGTAATTAAAGCGCCGGAAAGATGTACATGTTTTTCGTTAATCGCCAAAAGAAAAAGCGCGGAAGTGAAAGAAAAATTCCTTAAATTTTAAAGATTAAATTAACGGAAGACGTTGGCTGATGAACTGTATCTACTGCATCATCGCTGTGAAATTTCGATTCAATTGGCTATTTAGTGTTTAATTTATACCGTTTTGAATACAGGATTTTCGTTAATCACCAAACGAAAAAGCGCGGACGTGAAAGAAAACATTTTCTAAATTTTAAAGATTCAATTTACGGAAAACGTTGACAGATAAATTGTATCTATTACATCTTACCTGAGAAATTTTGATTCAATCGGCTAAACAGTTGTTAAGTTATTGCGTTCTGAATACAGGATTTTCTATAATCATCAAAGGAAAAAGCGCGGACCTGATAGAAAACATTCTCTAAATTTTTAAGATTTTATTTACGGAAGACGTTGACTGATAAACTGTATCAAGTACATCTTAGCTGTTAAGTTTGAATTCATTCGGGTAAACGGTTTTTAAGTTATAAGGCTTTTAAATATGTGTGACGTCATAAAATCCAAATCTTCGTTTATTACTTATTGAGCCAGTGTTTTCAGTTTGTTGATCGTTGAAACTAGTTTTATTTATGCATATTATGTGTTTACACTGATATATGTTACCGGTTTTGCTCTATAATGCGTCATTTTTCCTCGGCATATGTGAGAAAGTCCAATAGTACACCTGAAAACGACCAAGTCCAACAATTTAAATTTTGGAACAAAGATTAAAAGTACTTATGAAAATGATAGAAAGCATTTGGCGGTATGTTTTTCTTCGTCTTTTCAAGGGCTTTCAGATCACATATAATAAAAGTAACAAAAATCAGTTTTAGAAAAATTCACACTATTATTGATGACGTCATCAATTTTAAATACCAAATATCTCCTATGGTTTTTATACAATAAACTTCAAATTTGCATTCATAATAGATTATGCATTGAACTGTCTGATGTTACCAAATAAGAGCAAATACTTCTTTTTTTAGGGAGAAGTAAAGCTTTACGTCTTTGAAACACGATCCAATATGGCGGCCAAACTATTTGTCCAATCAAAAAACCGTTGACATTTTGTGATTAACAAATTTCCTTGTCTCTTTAAATTTGAAAACCGTTTCTCTCTATCTATATTATTGGCGAAATTAGCATTTTTATAGATTTTAAAAATTTAAAATGATGTCATGGTCACGTGACCTTGATTTGGATTTGACAAATTTAGGATATTAATCAGATGGATACAATCTATAGATGTAGAAAGTTTTGTTACGTTAACTTCAATAGTTTTTTAGTTATTGACTTTTGAATATTGAAGTGATGACGTCAAAATTTCGACCAATAGCGAGCTTCTAGAGTTTTCAACTGAAGTACTTGAAAGTTGCAACCGAGATGCGCTGAAGTAATTCCGACCTATGTATTAAATTTAAAGTCAATCCATTGAGTGGTTTTGGAGAAGAAGACCTTTGAAGGTTTAGTGCGGTGCCAAGATGGCCGCGAACGTAGCCCTAGAGAAACAATAGAAATATGCGCATGCCTAATCCATGGAAGTTTTGTCGACGAATCTGTAGTTTGATAAAGTTGCGATTTCTGGTTTTCGAGGAATAAGGTCTCAACATCGACGCAAGAAAAAAAAAAATAATAATAATAATAATAATAATAATAAACACAACGAAAACAATAGATTCAAAGTTTACACTTTGAATCTAATAATAAACACAACGAAAACAATAGATTCAAAGTTTACACTTTGAATCTAATAATAATAAAAAAAAAAAAAACACTACGAAAGCAATATATTCAAAGCTTAAACTTGTTTTCCGATAAGGAAGGACTTTCCACACAGATTTATCAACCCCGGTTTTTCCTTGGGACACAAGAAGTGCCATAAGTAGTGCCATAAGTATTCCGTGTATCTTCTTTTCTCTTTTTCCTGCACTCCATTGGATTGATTTTCTGGGCGTTTCTATGGTTTTTCTTGAAAGGAAATTGGTTGAATTTAAGGCTGGAAACAATTTTTAATGTGATGTGAGACCAGGTTAGATGGAAGGAGATTTTGAGTATTGTGTGTGCTTAGACCTGTATGTTTACAGTAGGCGCGCAACATGAAAAAGCGCGGACGTCAAAGTAAACATTTTTTTCTTTCAAAGATTGAATTTACGGAAGATGCCGGCAAATATTCTCTTACAGGCCCTTCTTAGATTTATATTTTCGTTTTATTTTGCAAAGTAGTTTTAAGTTATTACGTTTTGAATGCAAGATTTCCTATAATAACCAAAAGAAAAAGCGCGGACCTCAAAGAAAACATTTGTTAAATTTTAAAGATTTAATTTACGGAAGACGTTGACTGATAAACTGTAACTAGTACATCTCAGCTGTGGAATTTCGATTCATTTGGCTAATTAGTTTTTAAGCTATTGCGTTCTGAATACAGGATTTTCTATAATCATCAAAGGAAAAAGCGCGGACCTTAAAGAAAACATTTTCTATTTTTTTAAGGTTTAATTTACGGAAGACGTTGACTGATAAACTGTATGAAGTACATTTTAGCTGTTAAATTTGGATTCATTCGGGTAAACAGTTTTTAAGTTATAAGGCTTTTAAATATGTGTGACGTCATCAAATCTAAATGTTCGTTTATTACTTATAGAGCCAGTGTTTTCTATTTGTTGATCGCTGAAACTAGTTTTATTTATGCATATTATGTATTTACACTGACATATGATATCACTTTTGCCCTATATCATGTCAATTTTCCTCGGCATATGTGAGAAAGTATGTGAGAAAGTCCTATAGTACACCTGAAAACGACTAAGTCCAACAATTTAAAATTTGGAACAAAGATTAAAAGTACTTATGGAAATGATACAAAGCATTTGGCGGTATGTTTTTCTTCGTCTTTTCAAGGGCTTTGATATCATCTATAATAAAAGTAACAAAAATCAGTTTTAGAAAAATTCACACTATATTTGATGACGTCATCAATTTTAAATACCAAATATCTCCTAAGGTTTTTTTACAATAAACCTCAAATTTGCATTCATAATAGATTATGCTTTGAACTATCTATTGTTACAAAATCAGAGCAAATACTTCTTTTTTTAGGGAGAAGAAAAGATTTACGTATTTGAAACACGATCCAATATGGCGGCCAAACCATTGGTCCAATCAAAAAACCGTTGGCATTTTGTGAACAACAAATTGTCTTGTCTCTCTAAATTTTAAATCGGTTTCTTTCTATCTATATTATTAGCGAAATTAGCATTTTCATAGATTTTAAATATTTAAAATGACGTCATGGTCACGTGACTTTGATTTGGATGTTACAACTTTAGGATATTAGGCAGATTGATGCAATCTATAGTTGTAGAAAGTTTTGTTACGCTAACTTAAATAGTTTTTTAGTTATTGACTTTGGAAAATTTAAGTGATTTTGTCAACATTTCGACCAATAGCGAGCTTCTGGAGTTTTCAAGTGAGACACTTGAAAGTTGCAATCAAGATGCGCTGAAGTAAGTCCAACCTATGTATTTAATTTGAAGTGAATCCATTGAGTGGTTTTGGAGAAGAAGACCTTTGAAGGTTTAGTGCGTTGCCAAGATGGCCGCCAACGTAGCCCTCGAGAAACAATAAAAGTATGCGCGTGCATGATTCATTCAAGTTTTGTCGACAGATCCGAAGTTTTAGTGAGTTGAGATTCGTAGTTTTTGAGAAATAAGGTTTCAACTTGGCGGAAGAAAAAAAAAAAATAATAATAATAATAATAAACACAACGAAAACAATAGATTCAAAGTTTACACTTTGAATCTAATAATAATAAAAAAAAAAAAAACACTACGAAAGCAATATATTCAAAGCTTAAACTTGTTTTCCGATAAGGAAGGACTTTCCACACAGATTTATCAACCCCGGTTTTTCCTTGGGACACAAGAAGTGCCATAAGTAGTGCCATAAGTATTCCGTGTATCTTCTTTTCTCTTTTTCCTGCACTCCATTGGATTGATTTTCTGGGCGTTTCTATGGTTTTTCTTGAAAGGAAATTGGTTGAATTTAAGGCTGGAAACAATTTTTAATGTGATGTGAGACCAGGTTAGATGGAAGGAGATTTTGAGTATTGTGTGTGCTTAGACCTGTATGTTTACAGTAGGCGCGCAACATGAAAAAGCGCGGACGTCAAAGTAAACATTTTTTTCTTTCAAAGATTGAATTTACGGAAGATGCCGGCAAATATTCTCTTACAGGCCCTTCTTAGATTTATATTTTCGTTTTATTTTGCAAAGTAGTTTTAAGTTATTACGTTTTGAATGCAAGATTTCCTATAATAACCAAAAGAAAAAGCGCGGACCTCAAAGAAAACATTTGTTAAATTTTAAAGATTTAATTTACGGAAGACGTTGACTGATAAACTGTAACTAGTACATCTCAGCTGTGGAATTTCGATTCATTTGGCTAATTAGTTTTTAAGCTATTGCGTTCTGAATACAGGATTTTCTATAATCATCAAAGGAAAAAGCGCGGACCTTAAAGAAAACATTTTCTATTTTTTTAAGGTTTAATTTACGGAAGACGTTGACTGATAAACTGTATGAAGTACATTTTAGCTGTTAAATTTGGATTCATTCGGGTAAACAGTTTTTAAGTTATAAGGCTTTTAAATATGTGTGACGTCATCAAATCTAAATGTTCGTTTATTACTTATAGAGCCAGTGTTTTCTATTTGTTGATCGCTGAAACTAGTTTTATTTATGCATATTATGTATTTACACTGACATATGATATCACTTTTGCCCTATATCATGTCAATTTTCCTCGGCATATGTGAGAAAGTCCTATAGTACACCTGAAAACGACTAAGTCCAACAATTTAAAATTTGGAACAAAGATTAAAAGTACTTATGGAAATGATACAAAGCATTTGGCGGTATGTTTTTCTTCGTCTTTTCAAGGGCTTTGATATCATCTATAATAAAAGTAACAAAAATCAGTTTTAGAAAAATTCACACTATATTTGATGACGTCATCAATTTTAAATACCAAATATCTCCTAAGGTTTTTTTACAATAAACCTCAAATTTGCATTCATAATAGATTATGCTTTGAACTATCTATTGTTACAAAATCAGAGCAAATACTTCTTTTTTTAGGGAGAAGAAAAGATTTACGTATTTGAAACACGATCCAATATGGCGGCCAAACCATTGGTCCAATCAAAAAACCGTTGGCATTTTGTGAGCAACAAATTGTCTTGTCTCTCTAAATTTTAAATCGGTTTCTTTCTATCTATATTATTAGCGAAATTAGCATTTTCATAGATTTTAAATATTTAAAATGACGTCATGGTCACGTGACTTTGATTTGGATGTTACAACTTTAGGATATTAGGCAGATTGATGCAATCTATAGTTGTAGAAAGTTTTGTTACGCTAACTTAAATAGTTTTTTAGTTATTGACTTTGGAAAATTTAAGTGATTTTGTCAACATTTCGACCAATAGCGAGCTTCTGGAGTTTTCAAGTGAGACACTTGAAAGTTGCAATCAAGATGCGCTGAAGTAAGTCCAACCTATGTATTTAATTTGAAGTGAATCCATTGAGTGGTTTTGGAGAAGAAGACCTTTGAAGGTTTAGTGCGTTGCCAAGATGGCCGCCAACGTAGCCCTCGAGAAACAATAAAAGTATGCGCGTGCATGATTCATTCAAGTTTTGTCGACAGATCCGAAGTTTTAGTGAGTTGAGATTCGTAGTTTTTGAGAAATAAGGTTTCAACTTGGCGGAAGAAAAAAAAAAAATAATAATAATAATAATAAACACAACGAAAACAATAGATTCAAAGTTTACACTTTGAATCTAATAATAATAAAAAAAAAAAAAACACTACGAAAGCAATATATTCAAAGCTTAAACTTGTTTTCCGATAAGGAAGGACTTTCCACACAGATTTATCAACCCCGGTTTTTCCTTGGGACACAAGAAGTGCCATAAGTAGTGCCATAAGTATTCCGTGTATCTTCTTTTCTCTTTTTCCTGCACTCCATTGGATTGATTTTCTGGGCGTTTCTATGGTTTTTCTTGAAAGGAAATTGGTTGAATTTAAGGCTGGAAACAATTTTTAATGTGATGTGAGACCAGGTTAGATGGAAGGAGATTTTGAGTATTGTGTGTGCTTAGACCTGTATGTTTACAGTAGGCGCGCAACATGAAAAAGCGCGGACGTCAAAGTAAACATTTTTTTCTTTCAAAGATTGAATTTACGGAAGATGCCGGCAAATATTCTCTTACAGGCCCTTCTTAGATTTATATTTTCGTTTTATTTTGCAAAGTAGTTTTAAGTTATTACGTTTTGAATGCAAGATTTCCTATAATAACCAAAAGAAAAAGCGCGGACCTCAAAGAAAACATTTGTTAAATTTTAAAGATTTAATTTACGGAAGACGTTGACTGATAAACTGTAACTAGTACATCTCAGCTGTGGAATTTCGATTCATTTGGCTAATTAGTTTTTAAGCTATTGCGTTCTGAATACAGGATTTTCTATAATCATCAAAGGAAAAAGCGCGGACCTTAAAGAAAACATTTTCTATTTTTTTAAGGTTTAATTTACGGAAGACGTTGACTGATAAACTGTATGAAGTACATTTTAGCTGTTAAATTTGGATTCATTCGGGTAAACAGTTTTTAAGTTATAAGGCTTTTAAATATGTGTGACGTCATCAAATCTAAATGTTCGTTTATTACTTATAGAGCCAGTGTTTTCTATTTGTTGATCGCTGAAACTAGTTTTATTTATGCATATTATGTATTTACACTGACATATGATATCACTTTTGCCCTATATCATGTCAATTTTCCTCGGCATATGTGAGAAAGTCCTATAGTACACCTGAAAACGACTAAGTCCAACAATTTAAAATTTGGAACAAAGATTAAAAGTACTTATGGAAATGATACAAAGCATTTGGCGGTATGTTTTTCTTCGTCTTTTCAAGGGCTTTGATATCATCTATAATAAAAGTAACAAAAATCAGTTTTAGAAAAATTCACACTATATTTGATGACGTCATCAATTTTAAATACCAAATATCTCCTAAGGTTTTTTTACAATAAACCTCAAATTTGCATTCATAATAGATTATGCTTTGAACTATCTATTGTTACAAAATCAGAGCAAATACTTCTTTTTTTAGGGAGAAGAAAAGATTTACGTATTTGAAACACGATCCAATATGGCGGCCAAACCATTGGTCCAATCAAAAAACCGTTGGCATTTTGTGAGCAACAAATTGTCTTGTCTCTCTAAATTTTAAATCGGTTTCTTTCTATCTATATTATTAGCGAAATTAGCATTTTCATAGATTTTAAATATTTAAAATGACGTCATGGTCACGTGACTTTGATTTGGATGTTACAACTTTAGGATATTAGGCAGATTGATGCAATCTATAGTTGTAGAAAGTTTTGTTACGCTAACTTAAATAGTTTTTTAGTTATTGACTTTGGAAAATTTAAGTGATTTTGTCAACATTTCGACCAATAGCGAGCTTCTGGAGTTTTCAAGTGAGACACTTGAAAGTTGCAATCAAGATGCGCTGAAGTAAGTCCAACCTATGTATTTAATTTGAAGTGAATCCATTGAGTGGTTTTGGAGAAGAAGACCTTTGAAGGTTTAGTGCGTTGCCAAGATGGCCGCCAACGTAGCCCTCGAGAAACAATAAAAGTATGCGCGTGCATGATTCATTCAAGTTTTGTCGACAGATCCGAAGTTTTAGTGAGTTGAGATTCGTAGTTTTTGAGAAATAAGGTTTCAACTTGGCGGAAGAAAAAAAAAAAATAATAATAATAATAATAAACACAACGAAAACAATAGATTCAAAGTTTACACTTTGAATCTAATAACTAGAAATTGCTGAAGCAATTGCGATTCAAAGTGTGAAGTCGAATAGATCCGTACATTACTTGAAGTTTTTACGAAAAGTAATTTGAGCGACGAATAAGTACATTTTTTAATATAAATACCAGATAAAAGAAAAAGCGCGGACCTGACAGAAAGCATTTTACCGTATTAAAGATTGACTTTTCGAAACACGTTGATAACTGCACTGTAACAAATACTTCTTAACTGCAAAGTTTCTATCATTCTGCTGATTAGATTTCAGGTTATAAGGTTTTTAAAAAATGTCTGAAATTATCAAATCTAATCGTTAGTTTATTAATAATAGAACCAATATTTTCAATTTCTTGATATTTGAAACTAGTTTCTTTAATGCATATTATGTTGTTGTACTGGAATATGATATGATTTTTATATCTTTGGACTAAATATTGAACTGCGCTCTAATTTTCACTTAAGGACGAGTTGGGTTTAAAGTGGCAAGAACTGCCGACTTTTTTTATATTTTTCCGTTAAAACAAAATTTCAAAATTAATGGCTATTTTTTGCAAACAGTACCAATAAAGAGTATTTCCTTAACACCACCCTCTGAATTACACGTTAAGTAATTGTTTAGAAATATCAAAGATACAAAAACAAACTCATGTATCCCGAATGAGGTAGGCATTAACAAATCAGCGGGCTTGCCGATCTCCATATATAGATCAACGCTCAACAGGGAATACAACAGCAGTGCCGGCTTATTCGATTCAAGTCCAGTCATTCGACGAAAATAAGACTCAAGAATCAATACCGGGGAAATGACCAAGGACATAACAAAGTAGTCTCTGTGCGGTCCCGGGGGCAGACAAGGGACCGACAGGCGAGCTGAATTGGAGAGATCAGCCATATAGCCTAGTACTTAAGACACAAAATGGCCTGGCTACATTTAATTTCAAAACAAACAGCGGTAACTTCGAGTTAATCCAAAGTATACACTCATTTAATAAGTTTTATTCGGAGTGGTTGGTTTAGTATTCAATAAGATGCAAATTCCCTTTTTATCTTGACAATCGAAACTTATGAGAAAGCCCTTATGCCACTTTAAGGCTACTTAGCCTATTTAAACAAATTACAGGTGAATTAGTCAGTATCGATATCAAACGTTTTATACAGTTATAAGGGTGATTTTTATTAATTGTTTCTCAAAATTATAAACTTTATATCGGCATCCCATCGCTTTTTTCCAAAATGGACATTTGGCTCTGAACAAACCTCGGCTTACCGGTGTTTCCCTTGAAATTCTCACTCTGCATGGCTGAAGGCCAGGCATGGGGGAGTGTGTGTGAACGTTCGCTAGCCGCGCCCCATCAGAACAATTTGATAAAATACGCAGATCAGAACAGATTAAATAATTTGTTTTAAGCTAAAATCAAATTATGTGTCCTTAGTGTATTTTGTGCTATCACACCTATTATGGTTTAACTTTACCTTGTATATCTCTCAAGCCGTACATTGTATATATCACATGGAGCCTTTCATACTGAAATAAAGGGATTGAAAGCTTACGCTTGTTTTCAAACTAGAGATCACTACACAGTTTCATGACAACATCCGGTTTTTCCTAGGGACACAAGAAGTGCCATAAGTATTCCGTGTATCTTCTTTTCTCTTTTTCCTGCACTCCATTGGATTGATTTTCTGGGCGTTTCTATGGTTTTTCTTGAAAGGACATTGGTTGAATTTAAGGCTGGAAACAATTTTGGATGTGATGTGAGACCAGGTTAGATGGAAGGAGATTTTGAGTATTGTGTGTGCTTAGACCTGTATGTTTACAGTAGGCGCGCAACATGAAAAAGCGCGGACGTCAAAGTAAACATTTTTTTCTTTCAAAGATTGAATTTACGGAAGATGCCGGCAAATATTCTCTTACAGGCCCTTCTTAGATTTATATTTTCGTTTTATTTTGCAAAGTAGTTTTAAGTAATTACGTTTTGAATGCAAGATTTCCTATAATAACCAAAAGAAAAAGCGCGGACCTCAAAGAAAGCATTTGTTAAATTTTAAACATTTAATTTACGGAAGACGTTGACTGATAAACTGTAACTAGTACATCTCAGCTGTGGAATTTTGTTTCATTCGGCTTAACAGTTTTAAAGTTATAGGGCTTTTAAAAATAGATGACGTCATCGAATCTAAAAGTTAGTCTATTGTTTATAAAATGAGTATTTTCAATTTGATGATCGTTGAAACTAGTTTTATTTATGCATATTATGTGTTTACATTGAAATATGATATCAGTTTTGCCCTATATCATGTCAATTTTCCTCGGCATATACCAGAAAGCCTTACAACATGGCTGAAAACGACAAAGTCCAACAATTTAAACTTTGGAACAAAGATTAAAAATACTTATGGAAACGATACAAAGCATTTGGCGGTATGTTTTTCTTCGTCTTTTCAAGGGCTTTCATATCATATATAAAAAAAGTAACAAAAATCACTTTTAGAAAAATTCACACGATTATTGATGACGTCATCAATTTTAAATACCAAATATCTCCTAAAGTTTTTATGCAATAAACCTCAAATTTGCATTCATAATAGATTATGCCTTGAACTATCTATTGTTACAAAATCAGAGCAAATACTTCTTTTTCTAGGGAGAAGAAAAGCTTTACGTATTTGGAACACGATCTAATATGGCGGCCAAATCATTCGTCCAATCAAAAAACCGTTGACATTTTGTGAACAACAAATTGTATTGTCTCTCTTAATTTGAAATCGGTTTCTTTCTATCTATATTATTAGCGAAATAAGCATTTTCAGAGATTTTAAAAATTTAAAATGACGTCATGGTCACGTGACTTTGATTTGGATTTTACAACATTAGGATATTAGTCAGATTGATGCACTCTATGAACGTAGAAAGTTTTGTTGCTTTAAATTAAATAGTTTTTTAGTTATTGACTTTTGAAAATTTAAGTGATGACGTCACAATTTCGACCAATAGCGAGCTTCTAAACACAACGAAAACAATAGATTCAAAGTTTACACTTTGAATCTAATAATAGCAATTAAAGAAAAACACTACGAAAGCAATATATTCAAAGCTTAAACTTGTTTTCCGATAAGGAAGGACTCTCTACACAGATTCATCAACCCCGTTTTTTCCTTGGGACACAAGAAGTGCCATAAGTAGTGCCATAAGTATTCCGTGTATCTTCTTTTCTTTTTTTCCTGCACTCCATTTTATTGATTTTCTGGGCGTTTCTATGTTTTTTCTTGAAAGGAAATTGGTTGAATTTATGGCTGGAAACAATTTTGGATGTGATTTGATACCAGGCTAGGCTGGTGGAAGGAGATTTCGAGAATTGTGTGTGCTTAGACCTGTATGTTTACAGTAGGCGCGAAACATGAAAAAGCGCGGACGTCAAAGAAAACATTTTTTTCTTTCAAAGATTGAACTTACGGAAGATGCCGGCAAATATTCTCTTACAGGCCCTTCTTAGATTTATATTTTCGTTTTATTTTGCAAAGTAGTTTTAAGTTATTACGTTTTGAATGCAAGATTTCCTATAATAACCAAAAGAAAAAGCGCGGACGTCAAAGAAAACATTTGTTAAATTTTAAAGATTTAATTTACGGAAGACGTTGACTGATAAACTGTAATTAGTGCATCTCAGCTGTGGAATTTTGTTTCATTCGGCTTAACAGTTTTAAAGTTATAGGGCTTTTAAATATGTGTGACGTCATCAAATCTAAATGTTCGTTTATTACTGATAGAGCCAGTGTTTTCAGTTTGTTGATAGTTAAAACTAGTTTTATTTATGCATATTATGTGTTTACACTGATATATGTTATCGGTTTTGCTCTATAATGCGTCATTTTTCCTCGGCATATGTGAGAAAGCCCAATAGTACACCTGAAAACGACTAAGTCCAACAATTTAAATTTTGGAACAAAGATTAAAAGTACTTATGAAAATGATAGAAAGCATTTGGCGGTATGTTTTTCTTCATCATTTTAGGGGCTTTGAGATGATATATAGTAAAAGTGACAAAAATCAGTTTTAGAAAAATTCACACTATTATTGATGACGTCATCAATTTTAAATACCAAATATCTCCTAAGGTTTTTATACAATAAACTTCAAATTTGCATTCATAATAGATTATGCATTGAACTATCTAATGTTACCAAATAAGAGCAAATACTTCTTTTTTTAGGGAGAAATAAAGCTTTACGTATTTGAAACACGATCCAATATGGCGGCCAAACTATTCGTCCAATCAAAAAACCGTTGACATTTTGTGACTAACAAATTTCATTGTCTCTCTGAATTTGAAATCCGTTTCTCTCTATCTATATTATTGGCGAAATTAGCATTTTTATAGATTTTAAAAATTTAAAATGACGTCATGGTCACGTGACTTTGAGTTGGATTTGACAACTTTAGAATATTAGTCAGATTGATGCAATCTATAGATGTAGAAAGTTTTGTTACGTTAAGTTCAATAGTTTTTTAGTTATTGACTTTTGAAAATTTAAGTGATGACGTCAAAATTTCGACCAATAGCGAGCTTCTAGAGTTTTCAACTGAAGAACTTGAAAGTTGCAATCAAGATGCGCTGAAGTAAGTCCAACCTATGTATTTAATTTGAAGTGAATCCATTGAGTGGTTTTGGAGAAGAAGACCTTTGAAGGTTTAGTGCGTTGCCAAGATGGCCGCGAACGTAGCCCTCGAGAAACAATAAAAGTATGCGCATGCATGATTCATTCAAGTTTTGTCGACAGATCCGAAGTTTTAGTGAGTTGAGATTTGTAGTTTTTGAGAAAAAAGGTTTCAACTTGGCGGAAGAAAAAAAAAAATAATAATAATAATAATAAACACAACGAAAACAATAGATTCAAAGTTTACACTTTGAATCTAATAATAAACACAACGAAAACAATAGATTCAAAGTTTACACTTTGAATCTAATAATAATAAACACAACGAAAACAATAGATTCAAAGTTTACACTTTGAATCTAATAATAATAAAAAAACAAAAACACTACGAAAGCAATATATTCAAAGCTTAAACTTGTTTTCCGATAAGGAAGGACTCTCTACACAGATTCATCAACCCCGGTTTTTCCTTGGGACACAAGAAGTGCCATAAGTAGTGCCATAAGTATTCCGTGTATCTTCTTTTCTTTTTTTCCTGCACTCCATTGGATTGATTTTCTGGGCGTTTCTATGGTTTTTCTTGAAAGGAAATTGGTTGAATTTATGGCTGGAAACAATTTTGGATGTGATTTGATACCAGGCTAGGCTGGTGGAAGGAGATTTCGAGAATTGTGTGTGCTTAGACCTGTATGTTTACAGTAGGCGCGAACCATGAAAAAGCGCGGACGTCAAAGAAAACATTTTTTTCTTCAAAAGATTGAATTTACAAGAGATGCCGGCAAATATTCTCTTACAGGCCCTTCTAAGATTTATATTTTTGTTTTATTATGCATCGTAGTTTTTAAGTTATTACGTTTTGAATGCAACATTTCCTATAATAACCAAAAGAAAAAGCGCGGACCTCAAAGAAAACATTTGTTAAATTTTTAAAGATTTAATTTACGGAAGACGTTGACTGATAAACTGTAACTAGTACATCTCAGCTGTGGAATTTCGATTCATTTGGCTAATTAGTTTTTAAGCTATTGCGTTCTGAATACAGGATTTTCTATAATCATCAAAGGAAAAAGCGCGGACCTTAAAGAAAACATTTTCTATTTTTTTAAGGTTTAATTTACGGAAGACGTTGACTGATAAACTGTATCAAGTACATTTTAGCTGTTAAATTTGGATTCATTCGGGTAAACAGTTTTTAAGTTATAAGGCTTTTAAATATGTGTGACGTCATCAAATCTAAATGTTCGTTTATTACTTATAGAGCCAGTGTTTTCAATTTGTTGATCGTTGAAACTAGTTTTATTTATGCATATTATGTGTTTACACTGAAATATGATATCAGTTTTGCCCTATATCATGTCAATTTTCCTCGGCATATGTGAGAAAGTCCTATAGTACACCTGAAAACGACTAAGTCCAACAATTTAAAATTTGGAACAAAGATTAAAAGTACTTATGGAAATGATACAAAGCATTTGGTGGTATGTTTTTCTTCGTCTTTTCAAGGGCTTTGAGATCATCTATAATAAAAGTAACAAAAATCAGTTTTAGAAAAATTCACACTATATTTGATGACGTCATCAATTTTAAATACCAAATATCTCCTAAGGTTTTTTTACAATAAACCTCAAATTTGCATTCATAATAGATTATGCTTTGAACTATCGAATGTTACAAAATCAGAGCAAATACGTCTGTTTTTAGGGAGAAGAAAAGCTTTACGTATTTTCGACACGATCCAATATGGCGACCAAACCATTCGTCCAATCAAAAAACCGTTGACATTTTGTGACTAACAAATTTCCTTGTCTCTCTGAATTTGAAATCAGTTTTTCTCTATCTATATTATTAGCGAAATTAGCATTTTTATAGATTTAAAAAATTTAAAATGACGTCATGGTCACGTGACTTTGATTTGGATTTTTAAACTTTAGGATATTAGCCAGATTGATGCAATCTCTAGATGTAGAAAGTTTAGTTACTTTAAATTAAATAGTTTTTTAGTTATTGACTTTTGAAAATTTAAGTGATGACGTTAAAATTTCGACCAATAGCGAGCTTCTAGAGTTTTCAACTGAGGTACTTGAAAGTTGCAATCGAGATGCGCTTAAGTAAGTCCTACCTATGTATTAAATTTGAAGAGAATCCATTTAGTGGTTTTGGAGAAGAAGACCTTTGAAGGTTTAGTGCGTTGCCAAGATGGCCGCGAACGTAGCCCTAGTGAAACAATAAAAGTATGCGCATGCATGATTTATTCAAGTTTTGTCGATGAATCCGAATTTTTTTTGCGTTGAGATTTGTAGTTTTTGAGAAATAAGGTTTCAACTTGGCGGAAGAAAAAAAAAAAAAAATAATAATAATAACTAGAAATTGCTGAAGCAATTGCGATTCAAAGTGTGAATCCGAACAGATAAGAGTTTCACATACTCCTTGACTTTTTTCCGAAAAGTAATTAAAGCGCCGAAAAGATGTACATGTTTTTCGTTATTCGCCAAAAGAAAAAGCGCGGACGTGAAAGAAAAATTCTTTAAATTTTAAAGATTTAATTCACGGAAAACGTTGGTTGATAAACTGTATCTACTGCATCTTTGCTGTGAAATTTCGATTCATTTGGCTAATCAGTTTTTAAGTTATAACGTTTTGAATATAGAATTTTCGTTAATCACCAAACGAAAAAGCGCGGACGTGAAAGAAGACATTCTTTAAATTTGAAAAATTTAATTTACGGAAGCCGTTGACAGATAAATTGTATCTATTTAATCTTACCTGAGAAATTTTGATTCATTCGACTAAAGAGTTTTTAAGTTATTGCGTTCTGAATACAGGATTTTCTATTATCATCAAAGGAAAAAGCGCGAACCTGAAAGAAAACATTTTCTAAATTTTTAAGATTTTATTTACGGAAGACGTTGACTGATAAACTGTATCAAGTACATCTTAGCTGTTAAGTTTGAATTCATTCGGGTAAACAGTTTTTATGTTATAAGGCTTTTAAATATGTGTGACGTCATCAAATCTAAATGTTCGTTTATTACTGATAGAGCCAGTGTTTTCAGTTTGTTGATCGTTGAAAGTAGTTTTATTTATGCATATTATGTGTTTACACTGATATATGTTATCGGTTTTGCTCTATAATGCGTCATTTTTCCTCGGCATATGTGAGAAAGTCCAATAGTACACCTGAAAACGACTAAGTCCAACAATTTAAATTTTGGAACAAAGATTAAAAGTACTTATGAAAATGATAGAAAGCATTTGGCGGTATGTTTTTCTTCATCATTTTAGAGGCTTTGAGATGATATATAGTAAAAGTGACAAAAATCAGTTTTAGAAAAAGTCACACTATTATTGATGACGTCATCAATTTTAAATAACAAATATCTCCTAAGGTTTTTATACAATAAACTTCAAATTTGCATTCATAATAGATTATGCATTGAACTATCTAATGTTACCAAATAAGAGCAATTACTTTTTTTTTTAGGGAGAAATAAAGCTTTACGTATTTGAAACACGATCCAATATGGCGGCCAAACTATTCGTCCAATCAAAAAACCTTTGATATTTTGTGACTAACAAATTTCCTTGTCTCTTAAAATTTGAAAACCGTTTCTCTCTATCTATATTATTGGCGATATTAGCATTTTTATAGATTTTAAAAATGTAAAATGATGTCATGGTCACGTGACCTTGATTTGGATTTGACAACTTTAGAATATTAGTCAGATGGATACAATCTATAGATGTAAAAAAAATTTTTACGTTAACTTCAATAGTTTTTAAGTTATTGACTTTTGAAAATTTAAGTGATGACGTCAAAATTTCGACCAATAGCGAGCTTCTAGAGTTTTCAACTGAAGTACTTGAAAGTTGCAATCGAGATGCGCTGAAGTAATTCCGACCTATGTATTGAATTTAAAGTCAATCCATTGAGTGGTTTTGGAGAAGAAGACCTTTGAAGGTTTATTGCGGTGCCAAGATGGCCGCGAACGTAGCCCTAGAGAAACAATAGAAATATGCGCATGCCTAATCCATGGATGTTTTGTCGACGAATCTGTAGTTTGATAAAGTTGCGATTTCTGGTTTTCGAGGAATAAGGTCTCAACATCGACGCAAGAAAAAAAAAAATAATAATAATAATAATAATAATAAACACAACGAAAACAATAGATTCAAAGTTTACACTTTGAATCTAATAATAATAAACACAACGAAAACAATAGATTCAAAGTTTACACTTTGAATCTAATAAACACAACGAAAACAATAGATTCAAAGTTTACACTTTGAATCTAATAATAATAAAATAAACAAAAACACTACGCACGCAATATATTCAAAGTTTAAACTGGTTTTCCGATAAGGAATCTCTACAAAGTTTCATCACATCCAGTTTTCCTAGGGACGAAAGAAGTGCCATAAATATTCCGTGTATCTTCTTTTCTCTTCTTTCCTGCCCGCCGTCGGATTGATTTTCTGGGCATTTCTATGGTTTTCTTGAAAGGAAATTGGTTGAATTTAAGGCTGGAAACAATTTTGGATGTGATGTGAGACCAGGTTAGGTGGAAGGAGATTTTGAGTATTGTGTGTGCTTAGACCTGTATGTTTACAGTAGGCGCGCAACATGAAAAAGCGCGGACGTCAAAGTAAACATTTTGTTCTTTCAAAGATTGAATTTACGGAAGATGCCGGCAAATATTCTCTTACAGGCCCTTCTTAGATTTATATTTTCGTTTTATTTTGCAAAGTAGTTTTAAGTTATTACGTTTTGAATGCAAGATTTCCTATAATAACCAAAAGATAAAGCGCGGACCTCAAAGAAAACATTTGTTAAATTTTGAAGATTTAATTTACGGAAGACGTTGACTGATAAACTGTAACTAGTACATCTCAGCTGTGGAATTTCGTTTCATTCGGCTTAACAGTTTTAAAGTTATAGGGCTTTTAAAAATAGGTGACGTCATCAAATCTAAAAGTTAGTTTATTGTTTATAAAATTAGTATTTTTAATTTGGTGATCGTTGAAACTATTTTTATTTGTGTATATTATGTGTTTACACTGGAATATGATATCAGTTTTGCCCTATATCATGTCAATTTTCCTCGGCATATACCAGAAAGCCTTATAATATGGCTGAAAACGACTAAGTCCAACAATTTAAAATTTGGAACAAAGATTAAAAGTACTTATGGAAATGATACAAAGCATTTGGCGATATGTTTTTCTTCGTCTTTTCAAGGGCTTTGAGATCATCTATAACAAAAGTAACAAAAATCAGTTTTACAAAAATTCACACTATAATTGATGACGTCATCAATTTTAAATACCAAATATCTCCTAAGGTTTTTTTACAATAAACCTCAAATTTGCATTCATAATAGATTATGCCTTGAACTATCTATTGTTACAAAATCAGAGCAAATACTTCTTTTTTTAGGGAAAAGAAAAGCTTTACGTATTTGGAACACGATCCAATATGGTGGCCAAACCATTAGTCCAATCAAAAAACTGTTGGCATTTTGTGAACAACAAATTGTCTTGTTTCTCTAAATTTGAAATCGGTTTCTTTCTATCTATATTATTAGCGAAATTAGCATTTTCATAGATTTTAAATATTTAAAATGACGTCATGGTCACGTGACTTTGATTTGGATGTTACAACTTTAGGATATTAGGCAGATTGATGCAATCTATAGATGTAGAAAGTTTTGCTACGCTAACTTAAATAGTTTTTTAGTTATTGACTTTGGAAAATTTAAGTGATGACGTCAAAATTTCGACCAATAGCGAGCTTCTGGAGTTTTCAAGTGAGATACTTGAAAGTTGCAACCAAGATGCGCTGAAGTAAGTCCAACCTATGTATTTAATTTGGAGTGAATCCATTGAGCGGTTTTGGAGAAGAAGACCTTTGAAAGTTTAGTGCGTTGCCAAGATGGCCGCGAACGTAGCCCTCGAGAAACAATAAAAGTATGCGCATGCATGATTCATTAAAGTTTTGTCGATAGATCCGAAGTTTTATTGAGTTGAGATTTGTAGTTTTTGAGAAAAAAGGTTTCAACTTGGCGGAAGAAAAAAAAAAAAAAATAATAATAATAATAATAATAATAAACACAACGAAAACAATAGATTCAAAGTTTACACTTTGAATCTAATAAACACAACGAAAACAATAGATTCAAAGTTTACACTTTGAATCTAATAATAATAAACACAACGAAAACAATAGATTCAAAGTTTACACTTTGAATCTAATAATAATAAAAAAACAAAAACACTACGAAAGCAATATATTCAAAGCTTAAACTTGTTTTCCGATAAGGAAGGACTCTCTACACAGATTCATCAACCCCGGTTTTTCCTTGGGACACAAGAAGTGCCATAAGTAGTGCCATAAGTATTCCGTGTATCTTCTTTTCTTTTTTTCCTGCACTCCATTGGATTGATTTTCTGGGCGTTTCTATGGTTTTTCTTGAAAGGAAATTGGTTGAATTTATGGCTGGAAACAATTTTGGATGTGATTTGATACCAGGCTAGGCTGGTGGAAGGAGATTTCGAGAATTGTGTGTGCTTAGACCTGTATGTTTACAGTAGGCGCGAACCATGAAAAAGCGCGGACGTCAAAGAAAACATTTTTTTCTTCAAAAGATTGAATTTACAAGAGATGCCGGCAAATATTCTCTTACAGGCCCTTCTAAGATTTATATTTTTGTTTTATTATGCATCGTAGTTTTTAAGTTATTACGTTTTGAATGCAAGATTTCCTATAATAACCAAAAGAAAAAGCGCGGACCTCAAAGAAAACATTTGTTAAATTTTAAAGATTTAATTTACGGAAGACGTTGACTGATAAACTGTAACTAGTACATCTCAGCTGTGGAATTTCGATTCATTTGGCTAATTAGTTTTTAAGCTATTGCGTTCTGAATACAGGATTTTCTATAATCATCAAAGGAAAAAGCGCGGACCTTAAAGAAAACATTTTCTATTTTTTTAAGGTTTAATTTACGGAAGACGTTGACTGATAAACTGTATCAAGTACATTTTAGCTGTTAAATTTGGATTCATTCGGGTAAACAGTTTTTAAGTTATAAGGCTTTTAAATATGTGTGACGTCATCAAATCTAAATGTTCGTTTATTACTTATAGAGCCAGTGTTTTCAATTTGTTGATCGTTGAAACTAGTTTTATTTATGCATATTATGTGTTTACACTGAAAGATGATATCAGTTTTGCCCTATATCATGTCAATTTTCCTCGGCATATGTGAGAAAGTCCTATAGTACACCTGAAAACGACTAAGTCCAACAATTTAAAATTTGGAACAAAGATTAAAAGTACTTATGGAAATGATACAAAGCATTTGGTGGTATGTTTTTCTTCGTCTTTTCAAGGGCTTTGAGATCATCTATAATAAAAGTAACAAAAATCAGTTTTAGAAAAATTCACACTATATTTGATGACGTCATCAATTTTAAATACCAAATATCTCCTAAGGTTTTTTTACAATAAACCTCAAATTTGCATTCATAATAGATTATGCTTTGAACTATCGAATGTTACAAAATCAGAGCAAATACGTCTGTTTTTAGGGAGAAGAAAAGCTTTACGTATTTTCGACACGATCCAATATGGCGACCAAACCATTCGTCCAATCAAAAAACCGTTGACATTTTGTGACTAACAAATTTCCTTGTCTCTCTGAATTTGAAATCAGTTTTTCTCTATCTATATTATTAGCGAAATTAGCATTTTTATAGATTTAAAAAATTTAAAATGACGTCATGGTCACGTGACTTTGATTTGGATTTTTAAACTTTAGGATATTAGCCAGATTGATGCAATCTCTAGATGTAGAAAGTTTAGTTACTTTAAATTAAATAGTTTTTTAGTTATTGACTTTTGAAAATTTAAGTGATGACGTTAAAATTTCGACCAATAGCGAGCTTCTAGAGTTTTCAACTGAGGTACTTGAAAGTTGCAATCGAGATGCGCTTAAGTAAGTCCTACCTATGTATTAAATTTGAAGAGAATCCATTTAGTGGTTTTGGAGAAGAAGACCTTTGAAGGTTTAGTGCGTTGCCAAGATGGCCGCGAACGTAGCCCTAGTGAAACAATAAAAGTATGCGCATGCATGATTTATTCAAGTTTTGTCGATGAATCCGAATTTTTTTTGCGTTGAGATTTGTAGTTTTTGAGAAATAAGGTTTCAACTTGGCGGAAGAAAAAAAAAAAAAAATAATAATAATAATAAACACAACGAAAACAATAGATTCAAAGTTTACACTTTGAATCTAATAATAATAAACACAACGAAAACAATAGATTCAAAGTTTACACTTTGAATCTAATAATAATAAAAAAACAAAAACACTACGAAAGCAATATATTCAAAGCTTAAACTTGTTTTCCGATAAGGAAGGACTCTCTACACAGATTCATCAACCCCGGTTTTTCCTTGGGACACAAGAAGTGCCATAAGTAGTGCCATAAGTATTCCGTGTATCTTCTTTTCTTTTTTTCCTGCACTCCATTGGATTGATTTTCTGGGCGTTTCTATGGTTTTTCTTGAAAGGAAATTGGTTGAATTTATGGCTGGAAACAATTTTGGATGTGATTTGATACCAGGCTAGGCTGGTGGAAGGAGATTTCGAGAATTGT
Organism: Lepidochitona cinerea; assembly: GCA_963971465.1. Lineage (NCBI taxonomy): Eukaryota > Metazoa > Mollusca > Polyplacophora > Chitonida > Tonicellidae > Lepidochitona > Lepidochitona cinerea. Next base: position 66,666 of record CAXASE010000031.1, read on the forward strand.
GTGTGCTTAGACCTGTATGTTTACAGTAGGCGCGAACCATGAAAAAGCGCGGACGTCAAAGAAAACATTTTTTTCTTCAAAAGATTGAATTTACAAGAGATGCCGGCAAATATTCTCTTACAGGCCCTTCTAAGATTTATATTTTTGTTTTATTATGCATCGTAGTTTTTAAGTTATTACGTTTTGAATGCAAGATTTCCTATAATAACCAAAAGAAAAAGCGCGGACCTCAAAGAAAACATTTGTTAAATTTTAAAGATTTAATTTACGGAAGACGTTGACTGATAAACTGTAACTAGTACATCTCAGCTGTGGAATTTCGATTCATTTGGCTAATTAGTTTTTAAGCTATTGCGTTCTGAATACAGGATTTTCTATAATCATCAAAGGAAAAAGCGCGGACCTTAAAGAAAACATTTTCTATTTTTTTAAGGTTTAATTTACGGAAGACGTTGACTGATAAACTGTATCAAGTACATTTTAGCTGTTAAATTTGGATTCATTCGGGTAAACAGTTTTTAAGTTATAAGGCTTTTAAATATGTGTGACGTCATCAAATCTAAATGTTCGTTTATTACTTATAGAGCCAGTGTTTTCAATTTGTTGATCGTTGAAACTAGTTTTATTTATGCATATTATGTGTTTACACTGAAATATGATATCAGTTTTGCCCTATATCATGTCAATTTTCCTCGGCATATGTGAGAAAGTCCTATAGTACACCTGAAAACGACTAAGTCCAACAATTTAAAATTTGGAACAAAGATTAAAAGTACTTATGGAAATGATACAAAGCATTTGGTGGTATGTTTTTCTTCGTCTTTTCAAGGGCTTTGAGATCATCTATAATAAAAGTAACAAAAATCAGTTTTAGAAAAATTCACACTATATTTGATGACGTCATCAATTTTAAATACCAAATATCTCCTAAGGTTTTTTTTACAATAAACCTCAAATTTGCATTCATAATAGATTATGCTTTGAACTATCGAATGTTACAAAATCAGAGCAAATACGTCTGTTTTTAGGGAGAAGAAAAGCTTTACGTATTTTCGACACGATCCAATATGGCGACCAAACCATTCGTCCAATCAAAAAACCGATGACATTTTGTGACTAACAAATTTCCTTGTCTCTCTGAATTTGAAATCAGTTTTTCTCTATCTATATTATTAGCGAAATTAGCATTTTTATAGATTTAAAAAATTTAAAATGACGTCATGGTCACGTGACTTTGATTTGGATTTTTAAACTTTAGGATATTAGCCAGATTGATGCAATCTCTAGATGTAGAAAGTTTAGTTACTTTAAATTAAATAGTTTTTTAGTTATTGACTTTTGAAAATTTAAGTGATGACGTTAAAATTTCGACCAATAGCGAGCTTCTAGAGTTTTCAACTGAGGTACTTGAAAGTTGCAATCGAGATGCGCTTAAGTAAGTCCTACCTATGTATTAAATTTGAAGAGAATCCATTTAGTGGTTTTGGAGAAGAAGACCTTTGAAGGTTTAGTGCGTTGCCAAGATGGCCGCGAACGTAGCCCTAGTGAAACAATAAAAGTATGCGCATGCATGATTTATTCAAGTTTTGTCGATGAATCCGAATTTTTTTTGCGTTGAGATTTGTAGTTTTTGAGAAATAAGGTTTCAACTTGGCGGAAGAAAAAAAATAATAACTAGAAATTGCTGAAGCAATTGCGATTCAAAGTGTGAATCCGAACAGATAAGAGTTTCACATACTCCTTGACTTTTTTTCCGAAAAGTAATTAAAGCGCCGGAAAGATGTACATGTTTTTCGTTAATCGCCAAAAGAAAAAGCGCGGAAGTGAAAGAAAAATTCCTTAAATTTTAAAGATTAAATTAACGGAAGACGTTGGCTGAGGAACTGTATCTACTGCATCATCGCTGTGAAATTTCGATTCAATTGGCTATTTAGTGTTTAATTTATACCGTTTTGAATACAGGATTTTCGTTAATCACCAAACGAAAAAGCGCGGACGTGAAAGAAAACATTTTCTAAATTTTAAAGATTCAATTTACGGAAAACGTTGACAGATAAATTGTATCTATTACATCTTACCTGAGAAATTTTGATTCAATCGGCTAAACAGTTGTTAAGTTATTGCGTTCTGAATACAGGATTTTCTATAATCATCAAAGGAAAAAGCGCGGACCTGATAGAAAACATTCTCTAAATTTTTAAGATTTTATTTACGGAAGACGTTGACTGATAAACTGTATCAAGTACATCTTAGCTGTTAAGTTTGAATTCATTCGGGTAAACGGTTTTTAAGTTATAAGGCTTTTAAATATGTGTGACGTCATAAAATCCAAATCTTCGTTTATTACTTATTGAGCCAGTGTTTTCAGTTTGTTGATCGTTGAAACTAGTTTTATTTATGCATATTATGTGTTTACACTGATATATGTTATCGGTTTTGCTCTATAATGCGTCATTTTTCCTCGGCATATGTGAGAAAGTCCAATAGTACACCTGAAAACGACCAAGTCCAACAATTTAAATTTTGGAACAAAGATTAAAAGTACTTATGAAAATGATAGAAAGCATTTGGCGGTATGTTTTTCTTCGTCTTTTCAAGGGCTTTCAGATCACATATAATAAAAGTAACAAAAATCAGTTTTAGAAAAATTCTCACTATTATTGATGACGTCATCAATTTTAAATACCAAATATCTCCTATGGTTTTTATACAATAAACTTCAAATTTGCATTCATAATAGATTATGCATTGAACTGTCTGATGTTACCAAATAAGAGCAAATACTTCTTTTTTTAGGGAGAAGTAAAGCTTTACGTCTTTAAAACACGATCCAATATGGCGGCCAAACTATTTGTCCAATCAAAAAACCGTTGACATTTTGTGATTAACAAATTTCCTTGTCTCTTTAAATTTGAAAACCGTTTCTCTCTATCTATATTATTGGCGAAATTAGCATTTTTATAGATTTTAAAAATTTAAAATGATGTCATGGTCACGTGACCTTGATTTGGATTTGACAAATTTAGGATATTAATCAGATGGATACAATCTATAGATGTAGAAAGTTTTGTTACGTTAACTTCAATAGTTTTTTAGTTATTGACTTTTGAAAATTGAAGTGATGACGTCAAAATTTCGACCAATAGCGAGCTTCTAGAGTTTTCAACTGAAGTACTTGAAAGTTGCAACCGAGATGCGCTGAAGTAATTCCGACCTATGTATTAAATTTAAAGTCAATCCATTGAGTGGTTTTGGAGAAGAAGACCTTTGAAGGTTTAGTGCGGTGCCAAGATGGCCGCGAACGTAGCCCTAGAGAAACAATAGAAATATGCGCATGCCTAATCCATGGAAGTTTTGTCGACGAATCTGTAGTTTGATAAAGTTGCGATTTCTGGTTTTCGAGGAATAAGGTCTCAACATCGACGCAAGAAAAAAAAAAAATAATAATAATAATAATAATAATAATAAACACAACGAAAACAATAGATTCAAAGTTTACACTTTGAATCTAACTAGAAATTGCTAAAGCAATTGCGATTCAAAGTGTGAAGTCGAATAGATCAGCATTTCAAATACTCCTTGATTTTTTCCGAAAGGTAATTTAATTGACAAAATGATGTTTGTGTTTTCCGATAATCGCCATACGAAAAAGCGCGGACGTAAAAGAGTACATTCTTTAATTTTTAAAGATTTATTTTCGGAAAATGTAGACTGATAAATTGTATCTAGAACATGTTTGCTGTGCAAAATCGATTCATTTGGATTAACAGTTTTTAAGTTATTACGTTCTGAATAAAGGAATTTTTAAAATCAAAAAAGAAAATTCGCGGACCTAAAAGAAAACATTCTTTAAATTTTGAAGCTTTAGCTTACGGAAGATGTTGACTGATAAATTGTATCTAGTACATCTTACCACAGACATTTTTATTTATTTGGCAGAATAATTTTTTTGTTATTGCGTTCTGAATATAGAATTTTCTATAATTATCAACGGAAAAAGCGCGGACCTGCAGGAAAAGATTTTTTAAATTTTAAAGATTTAAATTACGGAAGGCGTTGACTAATAGAATGTAGCTAGTACATCTTAACTATTAAATTTGGATTTATTCGGCTAAACAGTTTTTAAGTTATAAGGCTTTTTAATTTAAATCATAATGTGGATTTATTGCTTATAGAGCCAGTATTTTCAATTCGTTGAACGTTGAAACTAGTTTTATTTATGCACATTATGTGATATATGTTATCGGTTTTGCTCTATAATGCGCCATTTTTCCTCGGCATATTCCAGAAATTCCAATAATAGACTTGAAAACGACAAAGTCCAACAATTACAATTTTTGAACAAAGATTAAAAGTACTTATGAAAATGATAGAAAGCATTTGGTGGTATTTTTTTCTTCGTCTTTTCAAGTACTTTGAGATCATATATAATAAAAGTAACGAAAATCAGTTTTAGAAAAATTCACACTATTATTGATGACGTCATCAACTTTAAATACCAAATATCTCCTTAACTTTACATACGATAAACTTCAAACTTGCACACATATTTGACAATATGTTGAACTATCTTAATATGCAAAATGAAAGCAATTACTTTTTTCGTTTTGAAGAAAAAGTTCTTCAAATATTTGAAACCCGAACCAACATGGCGGTTGAACTGCTGGTCCAATCAAAAAACGGTTGACATTTTGTGATTAACAATTTTTATTGTCTATCCAAATTTGAAATCGGTTTCTCTCTAGCTATATTATTGAAAAAATAGCATTTTTACAGTTTTTAAAAATTCAAAATGACGTCATGGTCACGTAACTTTCAGTTGGATTTTAAAACTTTGGGATGTTAGCAAGATTGACACAAACTGTATGTGTATAAAGTTTTGTCTCTTTAACTTGAATAGTTTTAGAGTTATTGACTTTTGAAAATGGAAATGATGACCTCAAAATTTCGACCATTAGCGAGCTTCTAGAGTTTTCAACTGAGGTACTTGAAAGTTGCAATCAAGATGCGCTGAAGTAAGTCCTACCTATTTATTAAATTTCAAGTAAATCCATTGAGCGGTTCTTCAGAAAACGGTTAAGTGCGTTGCCAAGATGGCCGTGAACGTAGCCCTGTTGGAACCATAAAAATACCCAGGTGCGTAACTGATTGGAATTCTGTCGACAGATTTAAGGTTTCAAGAAGTTCAGGAAAAGTATCTGTCTTCTTTTCTACATAGAGTGGTTGAACACTGACATTTTTCTTAGACCTATTGAGATTCGAACCCGTGGTTCATGAATGGAAGGCTTGTGTCGAAATGGGAGATTACCGCTCTACCGACTGAGCCATCTAGGCCCACCACGGCAAATTAGAGACAGGTGTTTGTCCACTATTTACCTTCGAATTGAACTTACAACAGTTTAGATACATGTATTTGTTCAGTTTTTACGGGATATAATCTCAGTATTTGAATTTCTGAGAGATTCCATATGTAAGTATATTAATTGAAGCTGTTTGGATGGCTTACTCTATTTAGGAGAAATTTCTGTTAGACCATGCAGGGCTTTGCCTTTCCCCACAATAAGTCACGGGCTATGTAAGCAAGCCTCCATCACTGTGTTTATATTACCCCATCTGGCCAGCTGGTCTTATCTCTTTGTAAATAGATAAGACTCGATTTCTTTGAATGTGATTTTTATTTTCGTTATAACGTCACTTAGGTATTTATTCTATTTTACTTATGTGCGGTGTTGAAATGTTTACAAGGTGAGGAAACCGGACTCTTTATCCCGAACACATTTTACATTTTTCTTTACATTGGATGGGAACCGCGCCTGATTGACGGAAGAATTGGGTCAGACCGAGAGGCTATCTTCACTCTCCTGATTGAACCAGCAAAGGCCTACACCCTTTCAATTAAGAGACAGTTGTTTGTTAGGGATCTTCGTACTAATTAACCCTGCTGTTAATATTATGACTCATGAATTCCTTCAAATTTTCTAACTGAGAGTGTCCAAGTATTTTGATTTCACAGGGAGTTTATTTGCACTTACGTTTTAATCAGCAAAGTTTTTTTCCGAACAGATAGCTTATCAAATACAATATTTGGTTAAGAAAAAAATTTGCTCTAATATGAATTACATTGTACCTTCTATTCTACTTAACTACTTTAGTTTAGATTGCTTTATATTAAGAAGAGATTCTGTGTAATACCCCTTCATAGGCTTTGTTTATCCCTAAAATAAAAAAAAATGACAGGATATGTTAACAAAAGCCATAAAGTTGAGAGGCCAGCTGTTATTAGCTGGCCTTATCAGCTCATGAGTTGATAAGACTGGATTTCTTAAAATATGTTTTTATTTTGGTTATGACGGCATTTAGTGATTCCAGACTTGCTTTAAACAATTTAGAAGCACTATTGCAGTATTTTTGAAAAGAATCGGTCAATTCACATTATTTATCAGAAATATGGTTCAAACTTTTGAACAATTATTAAAAATACTTAATGAAATTTGCTGGTATATTTTTTCGCCTCTCATCGGTGATATAAATTTAAAGTTGATCTGCTAATTTTTGAAACATTCAGAAATAATCGGTGACGTCATAATCTTTCAAACAGCATATATCTTCAAAACTCTTCGACTGGTACTGCTAAAAACAACAATATTGTGCCAGGTTTTAAAAAGTGAAAATTACCGGTCATATACCTTTACCTTTTAGGACAAGAAATATTTGTCACCTGGACCAATATTGCGGCCGAACCGTGGGTCTAATAAAAACTGGTTGGTTAGCCTCGGCTATGAAATTCCCTTGTCTATCTAAATTTGAAATCTGTTTCGTTCTATCTATAATATTAACTAAATGATTATTGCAACTTTTTTTCGAAACATTGACTTCATCACGTATGAAAATTTAAATATACATATTATAATAGGCTTGATTTAAGCTCTGTGTGTATAAGAGAATCAGGGGCCGGGTAGCTCAGTTGGTAGAGTGGTGGCGCATTTGACAAATTAGTCTTTGAGTAAAAGCATTTGAAAAATAATGAGTGACGTCAATCTTTAACACAATGGAACAAAAATTTAACACAAAAGGCACTATCGCGGAAGAGTACCTGGCAACTCATCCACTTTCGGTGAGATTAGTAAAATAAATGATTTTTTTCTTTAACCTAAGTTGGATATGAACACACGCCTCATTGATGGTCCAAGGCTTTGGTCAGACTGAGAGTCTATCAATATCCCCGCTTAGCCAATAAGGCCCTCCAAACGTTCAATTTAGACTAATGCCTGTCAAGAATTTTCCTTCTAATTACTATCGAACTTATGCTTCCTTTACATAGATTGATTTCATATAGATTGCTTCATATAAATTGATTTCACATGCACTTAAATGTTACAAATGAATTTAATCGCCAAAATTTTGCAGGAACAGACATGTTACAAAACAAATCCAAATGTGATTTATTAAATAAATTTTCTGAAATCTTTGACATGAGTTATTTAGCACGCATTTTCCGACACAAGGATCTACATTCTATCAAAAAGACTCGCTTTTAATTTTCAAAGTTTGAACTTATTTCGGTTTGAAAATGACATTTATCTGTGAAACAAACATCGGCTTTATAAGCCTCCAGTCTTTCCACTGACAGGGTGAACTCCTTTTGTAAACGCTTGTTAGCCGTGCCCTTTAAGAAAAATAAGACAAAATACGCAGATCCCTAGAGATTAAATAGTTAAATGAGTGTCCTATATATATTTTGTTCTACCACTCCTCTTATATAAGTTTAACTTTAGGTAGTATACCTTGGCATATAGCCAAGAGTGAATATTTTGTACAAAATGACAAAACCTTTAGTAATATGTCTTAAAATGCATACAAATGAAAATGACAGAAATCCAAGAAATTAAGTGTTAAAAAATAAGATTTCTCTGTGTTGTATATATGTAGTTATACCGTCTCGTTCAAAGATTTGAATTCGGCTCTAATATAACCTCCTATATATGTCAGTTTGAACAAAAAACTTTAAAAGCACAAAATAAGCGACTTGCTGATGTTTATCAATGAATGGAGCTAGCATCCATTTACTTAAAAGCACAATATTTTACAAATATGGTTTTTTGTATTTTATCTTTGATTTAGATTATTTTACTTACATTTGTGTGCCGCGTTGACATGTTAACAGGGTGGAAAAAACGGGCTCTTTATCCGAATGAAATTTTGGGATTTTCTTTACATTAAATCCGAACCCCCGTCTCAGAGACGAAAGGCTTGTGTCGGACTGAGAGCCTATTACTCTCCATATTGAGCCAGCAAAGCCCTTCGCCCGTCTAATTAAGTCACATAGGTTTGTAAGAGATCTTCCTACTAAGTACTCTTGAAGTTAAAAGTTTAGACTCCTGAATTCCTTTAAATTTTCTAAACTGATAATGTCCAAGTATTTTGATTTCAGGGAGGAGTTTATATGCACTCACGTTTAAATTGAAGTTAATCAGCAAAGCGTTTTTGACCAGATATGTTTTCAAATACCATGTTCGGTTAAAAAGAAAATTCACTCTAATATGAATAACATTGTTTAGCAAGGGTCTAAGATGGCCGCCAACGTGGCGCAAGAAGAAAGTTAAAAATAACCAGACGTCTTATTGATTGAAAATCTGTCAAGGAATCTGAAGAGTCGAGATTCTTAGTTTCCGAGAAATATCCTCACAACATCGGGGCGAGATAAAACAAGATTCGACCTAGTGAGATTCGAACCCGTGCTTCTTCAATTGAAGGCCTTTGTCGGACTGGGAGACTACCGCTCTGTCGACTGAGCCACCTACGCCCAAAACAGCAATTTAGAGACAGATGTTTTTCGCCTATTTACCTTCTCATTAGTCATTATACCATAGATTAGACTTATGGATTTCTTCAACTGTTTTACCTGATGTTGTTCAAGCATTTTTGAGAGATTTCATATGCAAGTAGATCATTTTAACCTGCCTGGATGGCGTACTTTATATAGGAGAAGTTAGACCAGGGCTCTGCCTGTTCCTGTATTAGATACAAGTCAGAGGCTATGTCAACAAATCTCCGTCTCTATGTTTACAATATCACAGCTGGTCTAGCCAGCCATATCTCATTGTAAATAGATAAGACTGGGTTTCTTTAAATGTCTTTTGTATTTTCGTTATAACGTCATTTAGAGATTCCAAAATGGCTTTAATCAATTTAAAAGTATTATTGCAACCTGAAAACATTTTTTTTTAAAGAATCCGTCAAGTAGAACGGATTTTATGTTATTTACCAGAAATGTTGCTGAAAACGACTAAGTCCAAAAGTTGAAACTTTTGATTAAATATTTGAAGTACTTATAGAAATGATAGAAAAAATATGCTGCGATATTTCTTCTCCTCTCCTCAAGGGCTTTCAGAAAATATAAATTTAATGTTGATAATTTAATTTCTAAAATATTTACAAATTATTGGTGACGTCATAATTTTTTAAACAGCAAATATCTTCAAAACTCTTTGACTAATACTGCTTAAAAGAACAAGCATTGTAGATATTATGTCAGATTGTTTAAATAAAAAGTTACAAGGCATATACTTTATCTTTATAGGACAAGAAGTTTTTTAAGTGTTTTGCGCCTGACCCAATATTGCGTCAAAACCATGCGTCCAATCGAAAAGTGACTGATTTGTTGCATTTTGAAATTTGCTTGTCTATCTAAATTTGAAATCCGTTTTGTTCTATCTATAATAATAACAAAAATAAAATTTTGAATAATTAAAAATTTGAAATGACGTCAAGGTCAGGTGACTTTTACTAAACTTTCATAATGTTTACACATGAATGCCATTGACAGAAACTATATGAATATGAAGTTTTGCCACTTTAAATTGAACAGTTTTTGAGTTATTAGCTTCTTAAAATTTTAATGACGTCAAAATTTCGACCAATGGCGAGCTTCTAGAGTTTTCAACAGACGTACTTTAAATTTGCACCCCAGGTGTGCTAAAGTAAGTCCTACCTTTGTACTAAATTTGAAGTAATTTCATCAAGTAGTTTTTGAGAAGAAGACCTTTGAAGGTTTAGCAAGGTTCTAAGATGGCCGCCAAAGTGGCGCAAGAACAAAGTCGAAAATACCCTGGTGCATAATTGATTAAAATTCTGTCGACAAATCTGAAGTTTCATAATGCTAAGATTCTTAGTTTCCGAGAAATAGGCTCACAACATCGACGCAAGAAAAACAAAAAGAATACAGAAGAAGAATAATAAACAGTAGAAAAACAATAGATTCAAAGTTAACACTTTGAATCTAATAAACACAACGAAAACAATAGATTCAAAGTTTACACTTTGAATCTAATAATAATAAACACAACGAAAACAATAGATTCAAAGTTTACACTTTGAATCTAATAATAATAAAAAAACAAAAACACTACGAAAGCAATATATTCAAAGCTTAAACTTGTTTTCCGATAAGGAAGGACTCTCTACACAGATTCATCAACCCCGGTTTTTCCTTGGGACACAAGAAGTGCCATAAGTAGTGCCATAAGTATTCCGTGTATCTTCTTTTCTTTTTTTCCTGCACTCCATTGGATTGATTTTCTGGGCGTTTCTATGGTTTTTCTTGAAAGGAAATTGGTTGAATTTATGGCTGGAAACAATTTTGGATGTGATTTGATACCAGGCTAGGCTGGTGGAAGGAGATTTCGAGAATTGTGTGTGCTTAGACCTGTATGTTTACAGTAGGCGCGAACCATGAAAAAGCGCGGACGTCAAAGAAAACATTTTTTTCTTCAAAAGATTGAATTTACAAGAGATGCCGGCAAATATTCTCTTACAGGCCCTTCTAAGATTTATATTTTTGTTTTATTATGCATCGTAGTTTTTAAGTTATTACGTTTTGAATGCAACATTTCCTATAATAACCAAAAGAAAAAGCGCGGACCTCAAAGAAAACATTTGTTAAATTTTAAAGATTTAATTTACGGAAGACGTTGACTGATAAACTGTAACTAGTACATCTCAGCTGTGGAATTTCGATTCATTTGGCTAATTAGTTTTTAAGCTATTGCGTTCTGAATACAGGATTTTCTATAATCATCAAAGGAAAAAGCGCGGACCTTAAAGAAAACATTTTCTATTTTTTTAAGGTTTAATTTACGGAAGACGTTGACTGATAAACTGTATCAAGTACATTTTAGCTGTTAAATTTGGATTCATTCGGGTAAACAGTTTTTAAGTTATAAGGCTTTTAAATATGTGTGACGTCATCAAATCTAAATGTTCGTTTATTACTTATAGAGCCAGTGTTTTCAATTTGTTGATCGTTGAAACTAGTTTTATTTATGCATATTATGTGTTTACACTGAAATATGATATCAGTTTTGTCCTATATCATGTCAATTTTCCTCGGCATATGTGAGAAAGTCCTATAGTACACCTGAAAACGACTAAGTCCAACAATTTAAAATTTGGAACAAAGATTAAAAGTACTTATGGAAATGATACAAAGCATTTGGTGGTATGTTTTTCTTCGTCTTTTCAAGGGCTTTGAGATCATCTATAATAAAAGTAACAAAAATCAGTTTTAGAAAAATTCACACTATATTTGATGACGTCATCAATTTTAAATACCAAATATCTCCTAAGGTTTTTTTACAATAAACCTCAAATTTGCATTCATAATAGATTATGCTTTGAACTATCGAATGTTACAAAATCAGAGCAAATACGTCTGTTTTTAGGGAGAAGAAAAGCTTTACGTATTTTCGACACGATCCAATATGGCGACCAAACCATTCGTCCAATCAAAAAACCGTTGACATTTTGTGACTAACAAATTTCCTTGTCTCTCTGAATTTGAAATCAGTTTTTCTCTATCTATATTATTAGCGAAATTAGCATTTTTATAGATTTAAAAAATTTAAAATGACGTCATGGTCACGTGACTTTGATTTGGATTTTTAAACTTTAGGATATTAGCCAGATTGATGCAATCTCTAGATGTAGAAAGTTTAGTTACTTTAAATTAAATAGTTTTTTAGTTATTGACTTTTGAAAATTTAAGTGATGACGTTAAAATTTCGACCAATAGCGAGCTTCTAGAGTTTTCAACTGAGGTACTTGAAAGTTGCAATCGAGATGCGCTTAAGTAAGTCCTACCTATGTATTAAATTTGAAGAGAATCCATTTAGTGGTTTTGGAGAAGAAGACCTTTGAAGGTTTAGTGCGTTGCCAAGATGGCCGCGAACGTAGCCCTAGTGAAACAATAAAAGTATGCGCATGCATGATTTATTCAAGTTTTGTCGATGAATCCGAATTTTTTTTGCGTTGAGATTTGTAGTTTTTGAGAAATAAGGTTTCAACTTGGCGGAAGAAAAAAAAAAAAAAAAAAAAATAATAATAAACACAACGAAAACAATAGATTCAAAGTTTACACTTTGAATCTAATAATAATAAACACAACGAAAACAATAGATTCAAAGTTTACACTTTGAATCTAATAATAATAAAAAAACAAAAACACTACGAAAGCAATATATTCAAAGCTTAAACTTGTTTTCCGATAAGGAAGGACTCTCTACACAGATTCATCAACCCCGGTTTTTCCTTGGGACACAAGAAGTGCCATAAGTAGTGCCATAAGTATTCCGTGTATCTTCTTTTCTTTTTTTCCTGCACTCCATTGGATTGATTTTCTGGGCGTTTCTATGGTTTTTCTTGAAAGGAAATTGGTTGAATTTATGGCTGGAAACAATTTTGGATGTGATTTGATACCAGGCTAGGCTGGTGGAAGGAGATTTCGAGAATTGTGTGTGCTTAGACCTGTATGTTTACAGTAGGCGCGAACCATGAAAAAGCGCGGACGTCAAAGAAAACATTTTTTTCTTCAAAAGATTGAATTTACAAGAGATGCCGGCAAATATTCTCTTACAGGCCCTTCTAAGATTTATATTTTTGTTTTATTATGCATCGTAGTTTTTAAGTTATTACGTTTTGAATGCAACATTTCCTATAATAACCAAAAGAAAAAGCGCGGACCTCAAAGAAAACATTTGTTAAATTTTAAAGATTTAATTTACGGAAGACGTTGACTGATAAACTGTAACTAGTACATCTCAGCTGTGGAATTTCGATTCATTTGGCTAATTAGTTTTTAAGCTATTGCGTTCTGAATACAGGATTTTCTATAATCATCAAAGGAAAAAGCGCGGACCTTAAAGAAAACATTTTCTATTTTTTTAAGGTTTAATTTACGGAAGACGTTGACTGATAAACTGTATCAAGTACATTTTAGCTGTTAAATTTGGATTCATTCGGGTAAACAGTTTTTAAGTTATAAGGCTTTTAAATATGTGTGACGTCATCAAATCTAAATGTTCGTTTATTACTTATAGAGCCAGTGTTTTCAATTTGTTGATCGTTGAAACTAGTTTTATTTATGCATATTATGTGTTTACACTGAAATATGATATCAGTTTTGCCCTATATCATGTCAATTTTCCTCGGCATATGTGAGAAAGTCCTATAGTACACCTGAAAACGACTAAGTCCAACAATTTAAAATTTGGAACAAAGATTAAAAGTACTTATGGAAATGATACAAAGCATTTGGTGGTATGTTTTTCTTCGTCTTTTCAAGGGCTTTGAGATCATCCATAATAAAAGTAACAAAAATCAGTTTTAGAAAAATTCACACTATATTTGATGACGTCATCAATTTTAAATACCAAATATCTCCTAAGGTTTTTTTACAATAAACCTCAAATTTGCATTCATAATAGATTATGCTTTGAACTATCGAATGTTACAAAATCAGAGCAAATACGTCTGTTTTTAGGGAGAAGAATAGCTTTACGTATTTTCGACACGATCCAATATGGCGACCAAACCATTCGTCCAATCAAAAAACCGTTGACATTTTGTGACTAACAAATTTCCTTGTCTCTCTGAATTTGAAATCAGTTTTTCTCTATCTATTTTTATAGATTTAAAAAATTTAAAATGACGTCATGGTCACGTGACTTTGATTTGGATTTTTAAACTTTAGGATATTAGCCAGATTGATGCAATCTCTAGATGTAGAAAGTTTAGTTACTTTAAATTAAATAGTTTTTTAGTTATTGACTTTTGAAAATTTAAGTGATGACGTTAAAATTTCGACCAATAGCGAGCTTCTAGAGTTTTCAACTGAGGTACTTGAAAGTTGCAATCGAGATGCGCTTAAGTAAGTCCTACCTATGTATTAAATTTGAAGAGAATCCATTTAGTGGTTTTGGAGAAGAAGACCTTTGAAGGTTTAGTGCGTTGCCAAGATGGCCGCGAACGTAGCCCTAGTGAAACAATAAAAGTATGCGCATGCATGATTTATTCAAGTTTTGTCGATGAATCCGAATTTTTTTTGCGTTGAGATTTGTAGTTTTTGAGAAATAAGGTTTCAACTTGGCGGAAGAAAAAAAAAAAAAAAATAATAACTAGAAATTGCTAAAGCAATTGCGATTCAAAGTGTGAACTCGAATAGATCACCATTTCTTAAACACCTTGAAGTAATTTAAGAGAAAAAAACAGCATATGTTTAATATAAAGGCCGGACGTGAATGAAAACATTTTTTTTAGATTGAGTTTTCGTAAGAGGTTGACTGATACACTGTAACAAGTACTTATTAGCTGTAAAGTTTTGTTTCATTCTGCGGAGTAGTTTTTAAGTTAGTACGTTTTGAAGACAACATTTCCTATACTCACCGAAAGAAAAAGCGCGGACCTGAAAGAAAACATTTTTTTTTAATTTTAAAATTTAATTTCCGGAAGGCGTTGACTGATAAACTGTATCTAGTACATCTTAGCTGTGAAATTTCGATTCATTCGGCTGAACAGTTTTTAAGTTATAAGGCTTTTTAAAATGTGTGACGTCATTACATCCTTATGCTAGTTTATTGCTTTTAGATCCATGGTTTTCAATTAGTTGATCGTTAAAACTAGTTTTATTAATGCATATTATACTTTTGCACTGAAATAAGTTATCAGTTTTGTCCTATATTATGTCACTTTTCCTCAGTATATAGGAGAAAGCCCTGAAATATGCCTGAAAACGACTAAGTCCAATAATTTAAATTTTTGAACAAAGATAAAAAGTACTTTTGATAATGATAGAATAGGATTTGTCCTATATTATGTCACTTTTCCTCAGCATATAGAAGAAAGCCCTGAAATATGCCTGGAAACGACTAAGTCCAATAATTTAAATTTTTGAACAAAGATAAAAAGTACTTTTGATAATGATAGAATAGGATTTGGCGGTATATTTTTCATCGTCTTTTCATGGACTTTCAGATGATATGTAATAAAAGTAATTAAAATCATTTTTTTTAAAAATCACACTGTTATTGATGACGTCATTAACTTTTTAATACCAAATATCTCCTAAGATTTACATACGATAAACTTCAAACTTGCATGCATATTAGACAATATGTTGTACTATCTTAATTTGCAAAATGAAAGCAATTACTTACTACGTTTTGGAGAATAATTTCTTTGAATATTTGGAACCCGAACCAACATGGCGGCCGAACGGCTGGTCCAATCAAAAAACGGTCGACATTTTGTGACTAACAAATTTTCTTGTCTATCCAAATTTGAAATCGATTTCTCTCTAGCTATATTTTTTAAGAAATTAGCATTTTTACAGTTTTTAAAAATTCAAAACGACGTCGTGGTCACGTGACTTTGAGTTGGATTTTAAGACTTTGGGATTCAAAAGATTGACACAAACTGTATGTGTATGAAGTTTTGTCACTTTAACTTGAATAGTTTTCGAGTTATTGACTTTTGAAAATTGAAATGTTACCTCAAAATTTCGACCATTAGCGAGCTTCTAGAGTTTTCAACTGAGGTACTTGAAGATGCAATGAGAATGCGCTGAAGTAAGTCCTACCTATGTATTAAATTTCAAGTAAATCCATTGAGCGGGTTTGGAGAAGAAGGTTTAGTGCGTTGCCAAGATGGCCGCGAACGTAGCCCTGTTGGAACCATAAAAATACCCAGGTGTGTAACTGATTGGAATTCTGTCGACAGATTATAAGTTTCAAGAAGTTCAGGAAAAGTATCTGTCTTCTTTTCTACATAGGGTGATTGAACAATAATATTTTTCTTAGACCTAGTGAGATTCGAACCCCTGGTTCATGAATGGAAGGCTTGTGTCGAAATGGGAGATTACCTCTCTAAAGACTGAGCCATCTAGGCCCACCACGGCAAATAAGAGACAGATGTTTGTCCACTGTTTACCTTCGAATTAAACTTCATACAACAGTTTAGATACATGTATTTGTTTAGTTCTTACCGGCTATAATCTCAGTATTTAAATTTATGAAAGATTCCATATGTAATTGTATATATTAATTGAAGCTGTTTGGATGGCTAACTCTATTTAGGAGAAATTTCTGTTAGACCATGCAGGGCTTTTTGTGATAAATAAGACTGGCTTTCTTTAAATATTTTATTTACATGTAACATCAATTAGAGATTGATAATCAGTTTGAAAGCAATTTTACAATTTGAAAACGGCTTTGTTGAAATGCAGGAAAAAATCCATTAAGTAGAGCCAACTTAACAGTATTTATTAGGAATAGCATTTGTCTGAAAATGATTAAAAGTCTTTAAATTGACTTTTGATTTATTGAAATACTCATGGAAATGATGGACAGATATGCTTGAAGATTTCTTCAGCAAAATAATTAGAATCTGTTGATTGGTCGATTCATGATTTTGTGGCACTTACAATTATTTCGTTTACCAAGTCGCCAGGTTAAGTGGGGGATGAAAACAGCCCTTGGTCAGGAAAAGTATCTGTCTTCTTTTCTACAAAGGGTGATGGGAAAATAATGCTGACAGTTTTTACTAGACCCAGTGAGATTCGAACCCATGGTTCCTGAATGGAAGGCTTGTGTTTAAATGGGAGATTACCTCTCTAAAGACTGAGCCATCTAGGCCCACCACGGCAAATAAGAGACAGATGTTTGTCCACTGTTTACCTTTGAATTAAACTTCATACAACAGTTTAGATACATGTATTTGTTCAGTTCTTACCGGAAATAATCCCAGTATTTGAATTTCTGAGAGATTCCATATGTAAGTATATTATTTGAAGCTGTTTGGATGGCTTACTCTATTTCTGTTAGACCATGCAGGGCTTTGCCTCTCCCCGCAGTAACTCACGGGCTATGTAAGCAAGCCTCCCTCACTGTGTTTACATTACCCCATCTGGTCTCCTAGCCTTATCTCTTTGTAAATAGATAAGACCGGATTTCTTTAAATGTATTTTTATATTTTCATCATTACGTCACTAAGGCATTTCAAACCATTTTAAATCAATTTGGAAGCACTATTTCAGTCTGAAAACACCTTTTTCTTGAAAGAATCGGTCAAGTAGAACGGATTTTATGTTATTTACCAGAAATGTTGCTGAAAACGACTAAGTCCAAAAACTGAAACTTTTGATTAAATATTTGAACTACTTATAGAAATGATAGAAAAAATATGTTGCGATATTTCTTCTCCTCTCCTCAAGGGCTTTCAGAAAATATAAATTTAATGTTGATAATTTAATTTCTAAAATATTTACAAATTATTGATGACGTCATAATTTTTTAAACAGCATATATCTTCAAAACTCTTTGCCTAATACTGCTTAAAAGAACAAGCATTCTAGATATTGTGTCAGATTGTTCAAATAAAAAGTTACAGGGCATATACTTTATCTGTATAGGACAAGAAGTTGATTAAGTGTTTTGCGCCTGACCCAATATTGCGCCAAAACCATGCGCCCAATCGAAAAATGACTGATTTATTACATTTTGAAATTTGCTTGTCTATCTAAATTTGAAATCCGTTTTGTTCTATCTATAATAATAACAAAAATAAAATTTTGAATAATTAAAAATTTGAAATGACGTCAAGGTCACGTGACTTTTACCAAACTTTCAAAATGTTTACACATGAATGCCATTGACAGAAACTATATGAATATGAAGTTTTGTCACTTTAAATTGAACAGTTTTTGAGTTATTGGCTTTTTAAAATTTGAATGACGCCAAAATTTCGACCAATGGCGAGCTTCTAGAGTTTTCAACAGACGTACATCAAATTTGCACCGTAGGTGCGCTGAAGTAAGTCCTACATATGTACTAAATTTGAAGTAATTCCATTAAGTAGTTTTTGAGAAGAAGACCTTTGAAGGTTTAGCAAGGTTCTAAGATGGCCGCCAAAGTGGCGCAAGAACAAAGTTGAAAATACCCTGGTGCATAATTGATTGAAATTCTGTCGACAAATCTGAAGTTTCATAATGCTGAGATTCTTAGTTTCCGAGAAATAGGCTCACAACATCGACGCAAGAAAAACAAAAAGAATACAGAAGAAGAATAATAAACAGTAGAAAAACAATAGATTCAAAGTTTACACTTTGAATCTAATAACTAGAAATTGCTAAAGCAATTGCGATTCAAAGTGTGCAGTCGAATAGATCACGATTTTTTGAAGTAATTTAAGAGACAAAAACAGTACATGTTTTAATATAAAGGCCTTAAGGAAGAAACGCGGACAAGAAAGAAAACATTTTTTTGAAGATTAAGTTTTCGGAAGAGGTTGACTTATACACTGTAACAAGTACTTCTTAGCTGTATAGTTTCGTTTCATTCTGCTGAGTAGTTTTTAAGTTATTACGTTTCGAAGACAATTTTTGCCTATAATCACCTAAAGAAAAAGCGCGGATCACACATTGAAAATTTTCCGTAAAGTAATTTAAGAGCCAACAAGAGTTTCGGGAAACCCAAAATACGCCCGGAAAGGCACAGTAACTGCAGCCATACCAAAACAAATCCTTCCATATTTATTTGAATTTAATTTTCAAAATTTAGAGGGAAGAGGTTGAAGCTTGGTAAATGATTGATTGATTGATTGTTTGGTGTTTTACGCTGCGCTCAAGATTATTTCACTTACATGTATATGGCGGCGTTGCCAGTTTTATTATGTGAAGCTTGGTAAAAGGTGATGTTATGTCAACAAAATGAAATCTTGCCACTAAAACCATTAAAATCCATCTGTATCAAATTTAAAATGGGCTATTTGGATCAACAATTATTAACAAGATTTGTACACGGTACAAGTCATCAATTCTCGCTGCTGTTAAATCACGATGTTAAAAATTGTTTGTTGTCAATAAAGGTTGCACTAAAATGTTTCAATTTTTTAGAAAAGCAGTTTATAATTTACTAATCATACTTAAACAAATGTAATTAATTGGCAATTTCGCAGCTCACACCAATTCAAGTAGATTTGACAATTTTTCTCATAACATTTTTTATC